>VZTJ01002933.1:3557572-3747641 GCA_013397795.1 Orthonyx spaldingii | reverse complement strand
AGAGATTTGCTGGAAGTTTTTCAGAACAAAGTAAACAGAGACTTGCCAGAAATCATCCAGGCACAGTGTAAGCCATGTGTGTAGGCAGAGGGAAGAAACTGTATTGCTTTTTCAGACCTCTTTTTTCTCCTATTTTTTAAGCTCTTGTAGAGTGTTAACACGTACCAGAGGTGGAGCTAAGGAGATGTTCTCAAGCTTAAAATGTCACACTTGATATTCACACTGTAGAGCTCCCCAGAGGGGCTTGGTCTTCCATATCTGCATCCAGAATGTGTAGATCCTAATCTATTTCCTCCTGGATGTTCAGGTACGTTACTGCCTCTGGTTTCAGAGGAGAGTTTGATTTGTAAAGGCCTCTGGGGATTTTGCAACCAAATACCTTGGGACTGTTGGAAATGTGAGGGAAAATACTTGAAGTTTCAACAGCACAGACACCTCTGCACTGTAGATTACAACTCATTAATGGTGATTGAAAATTACCCTTATTTCCCAGTCTTGTTTCCTCAAGAATGGAAGGGATGTCTTTATTTTGGACAGTTGAAATCCACCAGTTAACCCTCCCCTCCTGTAACACAATGACACAAATTATCTGGCACAGTAGGTGACTTAAGGACAGAGCTCTAGTGTGGTCCTACCTAGTGAGCTGGCTGTGCTCAGTCTAAGAATCATGGCCATGCTCTTTTGCAGCCAACGTCAAAAGATGGTCTGAAGGTGCTTGGATGATGTTTATCCCGCCTTCCTGTTGACTCATAGCTGCATCGTGCTCTTGGAATAGGTGCAGGGTTATGATCTCACGCTCTGAGAGAGTTACAGGAAGAAATGTCAACTGAAAGGGATGTGTTTGTGTGCTAAGTCATCCACAACACGTGCTCTCAGCTCAGCTTTGTATTTGCTGCTAGTTCTGGATGCTTTGGGTCTCCCATGTGGAGCTGGAGGCTTTGCTCCTTGCTAAGATCCTTGCCTGCTGCAGCAGAGGGCTTTTTGTGCCTGTGAGCAGGGGCCCCACAGCTATGACTCACAGTTCCCATTACGTTGTAACTTAGCCTTTAAGCTTGCCGAGAGGCTGTCCCTTGGCTTTCAAACAAAGCCTTCCTTTGTTGTGCTTAGGGTATAAAGAAAGCAACCGTATGTGCTCACCCCACACATCCCAAATGAAAACCACGTGGCTTCACAACGTTATATTAATGTGTGTTTTATACTTCTGCTGCAGCACTGCAAGTTACATCGCTGCTTTCCCCTTGTCTTTTTGGAGTTTTTCTTCCCAGTGTTCAGTTTACAAATTCTTCAGGGAAACAAAGAGCTTAGGGATGTTTCCTTTCCTTGGTAAGAAGAGGGGACTGAGCAGAGAGCACATGAAAATTATTAAATACGGGCGCATGTGGCAATAGGCTGTCTCTGAGTCATTCCCTTGGGTGAAAATGGCTCTGGGTTGGTGGCCACGGGTGCTGAAAGGATGAGCTTCATGGAAATATTGTACGGAAGTTGGACAGTTTGTTTTCTTGTATGACTTTGCTTTCTTCTGCTGCTTTTTATTTATTCAAACTCATTTTGAAGAGCAGGATTAGCCAGAAGTACTCTGCAGCCAACATATTTGTGTGCATGCGTCTGTCTTGGCAGTTTTTGGGTTTACAGCAAGTGAGCCAAGACGGGGATTTCTGCTTCCCAAAGCATTTGTGTTGTTTCTCCTGATCTTTTCTAGAGTCACTAGGTAATGAAGTAAGAGGGTTTGATTCTTCCACAGAGGCTGTGTGCAATGTGAAGTGTGTCTGCTTAGATCAGGGAGTCATCCTGGTGAGAGTCAAGGAAATGGGGCAATGCAGTAAAAGTGCTCTGCTTGTTCTCTCTTCCTTCCACACCCTCTACCCACCCCTGCAGGGGCTTTCACAGTCTGTTGGGTTGTGTTTTGTTTTTCACTTTCTTTAAAGAACTATATTGTGTTTAAAAAAAAAAAGCTGGGATTTCAGGCAATGGAATAAAGCATTTCTTTTGATTTCTGTGGTGATGTTTTGGCAACAATAGCCAGCTTTTAAATACAGTTCTTTCCCTATTGTTTGAATACAAACAGCAGTGACTAGTTAGCAAAACAATGGCCCCATATCACACAAACCTTCGATCCCATCCAGTGTTTTTGAGTCCTGTTTAAGCAGATGCTTGGGCCTGCAGGTCTCCTGA
The DNA here is from genome assembly GCA_013397795.1 of Orthonyx spaldingii. Taxonomy (NCBI): domain Eukaryota; kingdom Metazoa; phylum Chordata; class Aves; order Passeriformes; family Orthonychidae; genus Orthonyx; species Orthonyx spaldingii. The sequence continues at coordinate 3,745,469 of VZTJ01002933.1, read as the reverse complement.
CCTATGCGTGTGGCTTTGTCACTGAGTCAAGACTGTGATGGAGTAGATATCAGATCAGCCAAATTCCCAACCTGCAATGGCAATTTCTTTTTGCTATGTTTTTGTGTAGTGTTTCAGTGTGGAAGTGTCTGGCACCTACTGTGCTTTCTACTGTCTGTAATATGTAAGTGCTCATTGTTCATGGCTGAAATGGGACTTCACAGTTTCACATGTAAAACGTAATCACTCTGCGAGTCATGTCCGAGCACTGCCAATATCCACATGTGCTCTTAGATGTGCTGGAGTGCTGTATCTCTGCTAGGAAATCAGCTTTCTGATGTTTCCACCAATTCTTTTAATACCAAAGCATTTGTTCCAATGGCCGTACGATGTACAGTTAAGTTGGATGTACAAGGATGCACATGCTTACCACAGGGTGAGGAGAGCCAGAGTAACCACTGCCTGATTTAACAACAGTGGTGTGGGGTTTGTCCACCTTGCTGAGAACTAAGTGGGGAAAAGGAGGGCAGATTTAAACAAACATCTTGACAATTGAACTCTTTCTGTGCTCACCACCTCTCGCTGAGTTGACTGCCAGGCTGAATCCATGAGCCATGGCAGCCTCACGTGCAAGGAGCTGTTATGTGGCTGAGGGGGTGACAGCCAGAGTGGGGCCCAGCATGAGCCTCAGGAGGCCAGAGAGCATCTGTGCAGTGACAGTGCTGCAGTGACAGTGCACATACTGATAGTGGTTGACACTGTCAGGCTTTTGGTGGAGCAGCAGGGGTGTTTGTCCATCTGTGCTGATGAAAGATTGTGCAAGGGAATGACCAACTATTGCGCTGCCTCCCATCATGTTGGGTTGGAGGAGGAGAGTGCTGGTAAGGTTGGTAAGTTAAGGGTTTTTTTCTTTGTGTGTGTCTTTTCTCATCCTAAAAAAAAAAACAACCAACCCAAAACCCACAAAAGTTTGGTCTACTCCAGTTGCTTTCCTCACTATTAACAGACAAAAACAGACAAAATTTATTTGGCTTAAAAAGGCAAGCTGTTCCTGGCTGTGGTCCTACTACAACAGCTCAATACGTGGGTGGGAGTCACATACACACTTCCTACCTTTCCCCTGCTGCCTCTCCTGCAGCCAGCACTGTTCCAGTTTGTAAAACCACTTCTTAGCCATAGCAGGGGGAACCCAAGGCACTACACGGACTGCCCATGAGCTGCTTGCTGACAAGAGCTGGCCAGCATAGTCAAAAAGCCATAAAAACACATTCAGGCAAGGAACAGGATGCTGAGTAACACACTCTTCATGCAGTTGGTTGTCTCCTGGTCTCCGTGGGCACCCCCTCTTGGGTCCAGCCTTGCAGTGAGTAAACAGTGAGTGCTTTGGAGGCATAACGTGGCTCTGCGTTATTCATTAGTTGTTAAAGCTTCTTTTAATGGTGCCTGCTGGCTTCTGGGGCAGGAAGAGGATCATGTTTTGATTAGTGTTTTGATTAGTAGCATGTTTTGATTAGTGGCATGATACCTCTATGCACTGAGAAACAATGACTTAGATAGAAGTGGGCCTGATAAATCCCCATTTGCTGATGAAACTGAACATCTAACATGTGCCACATCTCTTTGGGTTTTGGAAAAGAGCCCTAGAAGGCAAATAGCTCCCTTTGAGCCAGAAAGAAGACTGTGTACAGTCTAGGCTTTGGGGTGAGGAGGGCTGTGGGATTTTATGGCAACAGCTTATAAATGCACCTGTGTGCAGTGAAAGCTGAGGCGGGAGGGGAGTACCTCTGAACATCCTGAGTGCTACTGCAAGAAGAACAGAAAAAATCCATCCTACTTCTACCCACAGTGGTCACTGGAATGTTAGGGGTTCAAACTGCAGCAAGGGAGAGTTGATAAGGCCTGAGAAAAAGCTTCCTGACGGCAAAGGCAGTGAATGACTGGGAGACAGGAGAGAGACTACCTGTCTTTCTTAGGGCCAGTCAAGTACTCCTCTCCTTGGAAAGATTCTGACAAAATCACTCCTCCTTTGGACCTGGGGCTTCTCAGCAGTATCTGCTTCCAGAGCACTGTCAGTGCCCTTCACGTGCTTATCCCCCCAGAATCCGCCTGCCTGTGGGAAGGGAGGGCTGTCTAGTCCCGTACACAGGATGAGCATCAGCATTTCCTTGGAAATACCTGATCTGGTGACCCCCAGGAGGAAAATATTGTTTCCGAAAGTCCACAGCAGACCTGTTGGGCAGGATGTCCGACTCGGGCTGCGCGACTGACCCTGTTGGCACCGCAGCAGGCCTGGGACAGGATGTCCACGGATGTTGCGAAAGGCTAATGCTCTCAATCAAACAGCAGAACAATAGCTAGCAGGCAAGTGGCCTTGTCCAACTGCTGTGCTGTGGCCAAGCAGCTAATCTGGGGTGTGGCTTCCAGGCATGGTTTGGAAGGCACTTGCTGTGCTGTACCTGACTGCTGTAGTCCTGGGCTCATTCTGGTTTTAAACGTGGTTGTGTTCCCAGTCTCAGCATCCAGGCCTCTGCACCTCATGTATTGGTGCATTTGATCCTTCCCCACTTGTGGCTTTGGTAGAGACTCAAAAACAGAGCCCCATCCCACCTGTCTGTGCTGAACCAACTGTGATTGTGCTGGCAGCTGGAATTCAGCACTTTGTCTGTAGCATTAATTTAATGCTCAAAAAAACAAGTCAGAACATGAGTTATAGCTGCTGTGGGTGGCACTGTTTTGTCCCAGTCGACATCTCATCCCAGTGATGTCCTGCACACAGATTAATTCATAGGGGCTGAAAGAACAGCACAAGTTCGTGCTACTCAGGCTGTGTATTGGATTTTTTTTCCCTCAGTTTTCTTGTCTGGGCTAAGTGTGCTGCAGCTGACTGTGTGCTCAGGACATGGGAGAGCAAGAGCCTGTCCTGGCTGCCCCACGCTTTGTGGGTATGGGGTTGTCTAAGGAAGTGCATTTGTCCAGGTTTTTGGCAAGAACAATAATACCGACATGCATCTCTGCATTGCCCATTTCCCTGTCATTGTGCAAGTTTCTTACAAATCAGAGCTTGTAGTCCCCACTAAGAGAAAACATGATTTCTTTCAGTGGCAGCTGGATTGTATCTTTGAATACCTGCAGAGGTGGCAGTGATACATGCAAATTGGAGAAGGGTATGGCGCATTACTAACGACTTTCAGAAGACTTTTATTCTTGACTATATCTTTGTAAATGCAGCAGAAGCTTTTTTCAGGCCATACACTCAAAGGCCAAAAGGTAATTTGTTTACTGTTGTGCAGCAAGAGAAGGAATCACAGAGCTTCCAGAAGCTCAACCACGAGCAAGTACGGCTGGGCTGGGCCTGAAACCCCTAAGACTGAGGTTGACATCTTCCCAGTAAGAAAGTCCCCGTTGCAGGTTAGTGGCTGGTTTGAGCTGTTATTCACTCCAGTCAAAACAAGCAGCAGAGTCCTTTCCAAACCCCAAGGACCTTCCCAATAAGAGAGTCAGAAATCATATTTGTTCCCATGAAAGTTCTGGTTTCAAAAATCTGGCAGCTTTCAGTGAAAAAAACCTCCCAATCAGCTGTATTTTCTATCATCTACTTGAAATGCCTCTTTTCTTGCAGCCTACCAAAGCAAAACACAATGTAGCAGCCACCTATTCATTGCCTTTTGTGTCAGCCAGATTGCAGGAAGCAATCGAGTGTGTTGTAAGTGATGTCTTGGCGTGTTCCAGTGTAATACTGAACTGCACTTAGTGGATTAACTTGGGTTTTTCCAATTTAAGAATCAAAGCTTCAGCTCACTCCTACCTGGTTTGTTGCTGAACACCAGCCAGAGCATCTTTTGCTTACCATGATTCAAAATTTAGAGGAATAAAATGGCTGAAAAAATAAAGCTGTATGAGGAACTCCTGAGTAAAGAAAGGCACTGCTAATGAAAGGGAAATATTTTCCCATGTCTTCAGAGAAGGTGTAGGGTTATCTGGACTCAGAGTACATGAACAGCCTGCAGAGGCAAATTCCAAGCTGCCATCTCTTTCTTTCCTTCGCCAGGTTGAGCAGGAGGCAAAACGTTCTGAAGCTGCCATGGAAATGGGTGTGAGGAAGGCTTGGGGACATCAGAAATTAAGCACATTCAGCTGGAAGGGACAGGACATTGTTATGGCTTTGAGCATCATCATCTCCGTGAAGGACTTTGCTGTTCCTGCAGGGAAATCCCCTGTGACAGGGTGGCTTGGGAAGGGGGAGAACATACATTGCCATGGGGCAGCAGCTGCCTCAGGCTGGTCCACCCAAACCCTATATGAGCTCTGTGATGATGAGGAGGTGGAGAAGGTGAAGGTGGAGCTGCTGCTGCCTGGCTCTCTGAAAGCTTCTTCCTGTGCTGCTTCCCTTTCCTTGTGCTATTCTACCTGGAACTGTGCTCCAGGTGAGCCAAATGTTGCTAAATTGTGCAGCAGAGGGCTTTCAGACCAGCTAGGGTGAGAGCTGGCCTCCTTCTGCTTGTGCCTTTGTGGCACCAACCTGAAGTGCATGACAGCAGCATCATCTTTCCCGTTCCTCTCCTGGGGCTTCCTGCGTCATCCAGGACCTGCTCTGGAGCTGGTCAGGATCCTCCAGCAGAGGAGGCAGCTTCAGGCTTGAAAGGATGAGACCTAACCTGCCTGGGAGCTGGGGGTGGAGGGCTGCAGGTGCTCTTGGTGGACCGTTTGAACATACCAAGTGCTGCAGGATGCAGCTGATGGTTTGTAGGCAGCAGAGCGATCAGCTGTGTTTATCTCTCTGAGCCCTCAGTCCCCAGCTGGAGAGTGGGATGGTGTCTGCCCCCTCACTTCCCAGGGTTGTGCAGAGTGGTCATTAACCTTAAACTCAGTGAAGCCCCTAGTCACTGCAGCAGTGAGTGCCACAGAAAAGCCCAGAAGGAAACTAATTCTAGTGCCAGAGGCAGGTTTGAACAAGTAGCATCACATGCTGGGCAGTGAGCAGACAGCTTTACATCAAGACAATGAGGTTTCACATAATCTGGCCCTTCTCCCTTTCCCAAGCAGCTTTCTTTGGTCTTTCTGAACCTTTCTGCTTTGTGCCCACGGGAGAAAAGGGGGGTCTGTGCATTCTCACCTGGCCTAGGGACCAGGGCAAGGGCTGGTTTGGCTGCTGGCAGGAGTGGCCTGTCTGTGATGCAGCAAGGACCACGACACCCTCTCTTGGGAGGTTCTTGGAGCCCCAGGACTGCCACAAGAGGGTCTGCAGAAGGTAGGTAGGATGTAAGCCTGTTACTGAGTCCAGATGTTGTCTATACTTTAAATGGGAAAAAACTGTCAGGATGAGAAATTCAGGAAAGGTTGCAGACTGCTTTGAGAACTTGCTGTTTAAAAACTTACAAATACCTTTTCTTTTTTTCTGCATATTTGAAACGTTGCTAAATTTGATGCGTAGATTGAAAAATTGCCATTTCTCTTTCTTAGTCTCCAGCTGGGAAAGATTTGGACTCTCTCCCTCTTCCCCACACAAAAGCTGTCTCAGTCTGAGCAGGCATAAATATTTTTATCAGGCTTAAATAGCTTGGGCTGAAGTTAAAAGCAAGGGAAAAGAGCAGCCTTTGTTATGGGGAATTCTGGAGTGCCGTAGCAGGCAGTGCTACTGGTTTCACCTGTATTATTGAGTCTTTCATATTAGCCAGGAAAGCTGTGTCTGAGAGATGTGGGAACGCTGTGCTCATACCACCCTTGCTGCTGCTGAGGCCAGGCTCCACTGACTTTGGTCACCGAGCAGCATTAACCTTAAGCCTTAACTGAGGTTAATGTTTCGCTTCATTTTCTAGTGTGAGTAGCTGCAGTAGCAAAAGGGTAGTTTTGACCAGCAGAACTTCCTCTGGGCTGAAAACAGACATCTCTCTTGCTAATCAGTGTGGTCTGAAGATCTTGTCACTTCCAGTTTCCAGCACTTGATGCCTGTAGCGTTTGCTGAGGGAAGAGGTTGCGTGCATGTTCCCAAGCCTGATCCTGCAGAATGAGCTGGGGCATCCTAGAATGTCAGTGTGACCCAGAGTGAATTCAGCTGGGCCAGCCAGTGATGGACTTGGGGATGTCTGGCCTAAGCCCTGCTGCTAGCAGAGCTCTGGGACAGGTAACCTGTGGCAGCAGAGTGCTCATGGGCAGCTGGGTGTGAGAATGAAGATCCTAAGGAAGCTGACTTCTTTCAGCCTTACGCATCTTAGAAATAATGTGGTAACAGTCAAACATTTGTCTGCAGGGACAGTGGTCTAGCAGAGCAGAGCAGTGATGTCATCCTGGTCAAGACTGCAGGAAGGAGGCACCTGGCCCCTGGCCATGTTATTTTTAAACTTGGAAGGCACACGTGGTCTGCAAGAACGTAGCACTAAGGAAGGGAACTCGCCAGCACTTCCTGCCCTGCCCAGCAAACTGATAAAGCCCTTTGCAATGCAGGGCGACCCCTGGTTATTTTTAAAATGTGCCCAGGCATGGAGCGCCCAGAATAACTGGAACACCCAGATTTGGGCATTAATTCAGCTTTAATTCATTGCCTGATGAATTAAAGAGTTAATGTAAATGTAAAAGAGGACAAGATAGGCCCACAAACTATTTCCAGAGCAATGTCTGCATAAGAACATTCATCTATGCCTGTGCATGGGATCTAAAAAAGGGGTAGTTGGTAAATGTTACACAGGGAGGGGCGTGGAGCATTATCCTGAGCACCATGTGAATTTTCTTGCTGCTTGGACAATGCATCTCAATCCTGTTCCCTTCCCTTGTTATTGCAGTCCCAGCCCTCTTATAAGCAAAGATAATTGTGTGCCGAAGGATACAGTTTCCATGTACAGTAAATGCTCACATTGAGGAAATCCAGGTTCCTGCAATCAAAACCAGCAGTTTGTTGTGCAGTTACGATAACAAGGTCCACTGGGGTGGATCTGTCTTTATTGTGTGCCCTGTGGAGGCATAACTGAGATTGCCAGAGATATTTTCCTTCTTGCCCAGATGCTGGGACAGCAGGATTGCTGTGGCACCAGAACATGCTGGGTTCAAGCCAGAAAGGAGCTATTCCAGGGGGTCGGAATTACAGCCCTGAGCTCCTGGAGCACAAAGAGTGCCTCACCATCTCTTGGCTCTCTGTGAAAAAGCTTCATTCCCACAGCAGAATTACTTAGGAATGAGATTGCTATTTCTGGTCTGATTGATGAAGTATTTTATTGATAGACTTTATTTCTGTAACAGAAACCCTTCTCTCTCAAGCACTTTTGAGCTATTAAAGCAGCAGTGCTAAAATTTCCCAGCTGGAAGCTGCTTGTCCATCTTGTCCTTCTGATCTCCCTGTGCTAGGACTGAGAGGTGATTTCACAAGAAAGAGGGACTGGTGAGCTTCCAACGTCACAGCAATGGGTGACAGCTTCAGATTGTACTGCCCTGAGCAGGCACTTGGGCTCTTGATAACAATGCCAGCTCTCCAGAAAAAGAAATGCTAGGTGGGAGGAAACAGCCCAGGCTTTAGCCTGACCACCATCTGGCCCAGCCCTCTGGAAGGAAGGCCTTGTCACCACCAGGCAGAGATCCTGGCAATGGGACCATGTCCCAGAAAGTTGGGAATTAAATCCTTTCATTGTGAGCCCCATGGCACAGAAAGCTTTGTTAAATGTGGAGTTGGAGCAGCAGAGCCAGTAACCACACAAAGCCACTTCAAAACACTGTAGTGGTCTCAGTCATGCCAAGGGCCTGTGCAAGGGGTGACACATGGGGCAGTTGCTGGCACTGGGATGTGGCTCATGGCCTTGTTGAGGTCACTGCAAATAGGGGTGTGCTGGCTGCAAGCACAGCCATTAAGGGGTGCTTGGGGGACATGGCTTATATCAAAGCCATGGTGGTTACTAATGTCTTCCACAGGTCAGTAGTGTAATAAGCACCAAAAATAAGCAGCCTGATGCTTTTAGAACCACCGGGCTAAAGGAAACCCTTTCCATTTTAGCAGAGTCTCTGTCTCTGCCCTTTTTCTGGGTACTGCGATCATGAGGCATCCTGGGGGCCAGAAAGGTTTGCCACAGCCTGATCCTGCTGAAAGGCAGGAAGAGCTTTGCCTGTAGTGCCTGCTTAGAAGCACAAAACTGTGCAGCCTTGTTCCCACCTGGGTGCACCTCACCAGCAGGGCAGTGAAGGTTGCCCTGATCCAAGCAGGCTGTGTGGGTTCCCAGACATGCTTTATGTGGAAGGTGGCCAGGACAGACCTACCTGTGCCATAGCCACATCTGAAATGTTAGCTTTATGTTGAGGAAAACCAGTGCTTGTCTCCAGTCCTTCTTTTATACACCTAGGGAGGTTCTGCCTGCTTCTTTCTTTCCCTTTCTGTCCCAGGAATTTTAAAGGAGAGGCAAAGGAAGGATATGCCCCACCCATACTGCCCAACAGCATTGCAGGGGGTTGACAGCAGGAAGTGCCTTCACAGTTCTGGTTTTCGAAGTTCATTTGATAAGAGCCACTTTCATCCTCCCTGTCAACTGATAAAGCCTCTTTGGGAAGCTGGTTGATAACTTGCAGAAACGGGCGTGCACTTAGGAGTTTCCAGATTCAAGTATTTTTTTCAGGGCTAAAAAGGATGTCAGAGGTTTAATTGCAGTGGGGAGTTTCTTTCATTTTTTTCACTTGAGGGAATATATTCCGAATCATGGGTCATTCCACCTGTCTTTCTCTTCCAGGGAAGGAACTGCCGTGCCCATGGGACTCTTCCGGGTGTGCCTACTGGTGATTACAGCTATTGTCAACCACCCGCTCTTCTTCCCTAAGGAGAATGGCACTGTCCTGGAGAACACGGAAGAAATCATCCAGAAGATGAAGGAGCGGGAGGAGAGCCTTCGGCTGGAGCAGTTGCGCTTGGAGCAGGAAATTGCAGACCAGGAAGCCACGCAGAAGGCTCTGGAAAAGGCTGCAGTGGTAGTGGAGGAAAGAAAAGAGGAAAAGGTCCGATGGGATATGTGGACTACCCTCTCCATGGTCATCTTCCTGCTGATCGAGCTCTGGAGGCAGGATTTCCAGGAAGGGAATTGGCAGGACATAGGAGGAGAAGAGGATGACATGGCAGTGCTGGGGAAGGCGTTTAAAGGAGTGGCCTTCCCTGACAAGGCTGTTCTGGCCAGCTTCTATGAGAAGCGTATCCTGGGTACCACTGGAGACATGGCTAGGATGCGGGAGATGGTGGAGGGCTTTGCAGATGACCTGCTGGAGGCCTTGAGGAGTGTTTGTAACCGGGATGCTGACATGGAAGTGGAAGATTGCATGGGTGTGGGGAGCATGTATGAGAATTGGAGAGTGCGTAAACCCTTCGTCTGTGATCTGATAGTGCCTTTTGCCCCCCCAGAGCCTTACTGCTTTCGCTGCCAGACGTGGTGCTCTGGTGACTCTTTTCCCCCAGATGAACAAGGTTATGGCACTATCAAGGTGTGCAGGGCAGATGAGGATGCAACAGGTTGCATCTGTGACAAGACTAAACTAGGAGAAGATATGCTCTGCCTCCTTCATAGCCAGGTTAGTAGTACCAGGCCCAGCAGTGAAATGGAAGACCTCCTGTGCTTCAAAAATACTCAATATCTGGATTCCGACCAAGTCATGAAGTGGTTCCAGATTGCCGTCACCAAGGCCTGGAACAGAATCTCCCACAAGTATGAATTTGACCTTTCCTTCAGCCTCCTGGACTCACCAGGAGCCCTGAAGATAAAATTTAAATCGGGGAAATCGATTGCCTTTAACCTCACCCCTGTGGTGCAGTATGAGAACTCTGACGTTTACTTCATCTCCCATTTCCCTCGGAGCAGCCTGGCAGCAGACATCCCCTCCAGCACCCACTGGTTTCTCACCTTCGCAGTGTACGAGAGGAGGTTCATCCAGCTGGTCTCCAAAACACTGCCTGCCAATGCCTGCCATGTCAGCTGCCTTCAGATCCTCTCCTTCCTCCATGGGAAGCAATGCAGCCTCACAGGGCCCAGCGGGCTCACCAACTACCACCTGAAGACAGTGCTGCTGCATCTCCTGCAGGCACGTCCCAGTCAGGACTGGGCCCCAGAAAAGTTGGAGGCCCGCCTACAGGACATGCTGAAATTCCTAGAGAAATGTTTGCATGAAAAGAAGCTCTATCACTTCTTTATTGGCAATGGGAAGGTACCAGGAGAGCTGGGTTTCCCCATCATATTTCAGAGGGCTGAGCCTCTCAACCTTTTCCGTCCCTTTGTGCTTCGCAGGGACCTTTACAGGAAGATGGTGGACACGTTCCATGAGATGCTCAGGAACATGTCTGCACTGATAAATGAGTACACGGTGCACATTCCCCTTGCACACACCAATGGGATCCGTAAGGAATCCCTTTAACCAAAGCCAAACTCTAAGCACAAGTCCAGAGGGCGACTTTCTGAAGCCTCCTGGAGACAACTGACTTTGCCAATACAGCTTCTTGTCTGGAGCAGAACCAGTCCTGGGCCATGGTTCCTGCAGAAAGGAAGAGGCGATGCGGGGATAATAGGAAGAAACTGGAAGATGTGGTATTGAAGTAGGTTTTTCTGTTCCACTGCTGTGCTTGGTTTTATGCAGCTAAGAATATATTTTTCTATTGTGCCTCAGTCATGTTACAGCAGTGGTGAGCAATAAATATAAGTAATTTATTCAGATGCCTGCAATGTAAATGGGGATGGAGGGGTGTGATGGTGGCCAAATACTTTATTTCCTTCAGAAGGGGGAGATAAGAACAGGGTGGGGGAATCAGAGACAGGATCTTGGGATCAAAGCAGCCCATCTGCTTGCAGATAGCAGGAGATCTTTCACCAATGGGAAGTGCCATATAAGACTGCATGCTGGTGTGGAGAGGAGGAAGGTCATGCACAAGATCTGGACTGGATGGAGATTCTGAATTAAAACATAGCTTCAAAAGGGAACTGTAGTTAAATTTTAAAAAATAAGAAGAAAAAGCCTTCATGATTGGACTTGCAGCAGTAACTTAAATGGCTTATCCTGTCCCTCAAAAACACCCCTGCACATTTTTCCTCCTGTGGGAGGATGTAGCAGAGCAGGGTCTATGTCTTCAGACCATTTCATTTGAGTCTTCCATGGTAACATGGCTAGTGGTTTATATTCCTGTTTGTTTTGTTTGGAACCTTTTTTACCTTAGATAAAAGAAACACCACTATGGGCTCTGACATTTTGGGTTGCTTGTTTTCCTTACCTTGGGGCACTAAGGCTTGAGAACAGCCAAGAGAGAAAGAAAAAGCAGGGGTTAAACTATATGATCTTTGGAGGTCCTTTCCAGCCCAAACTATTCTGAATCTATGACTGCTGTAAGTTTTGCTTTTATGAAAGAAGCAGTTCTCCAAAATTATCCTGTAATGAAGTCAATCTCAGCAGTCTGGTAGCGGAGTGAACAAGCACCGTCCAGATGAGAGTGTGACTCTCCACATGTGGTTTTAATGAGGCCAAGGTCACAGAGAGGAGGAGAAGGAAGGGATGAAAAAGATGCACACATAGCAGACCTGGGCAGTGCTGTCTGCAGCTGCCTTGTGATCCATCTTGCATCCCTTCTGCTCCACATGTGCAGGCAAAAGTTACTTTATACATCCTCCTCAATCTTTTTAAAGACTGCTGCTCTGAGGAACTGCACTAGTACACTGTAATTTGCTGAGCTGGGAGTGCAAAGGAGGAGAGCTGCTGCAGGTTTTCAGGCCAGGGGAGAATCTTGAGGCATGTGCTAAAAGAAAGTGCAGAAATGGAAATGCCTGAAATCTCTCAGGAAGCATGTTAGTGTTGTGCCAGTGGGCTGCCCAGCCCCAGCAAGGTGGCTTTGCTGGAGGAGAGGACTCAGGAGATCCTCACCTTCCTGATTGTGGGGTCCAAGCCAGGACCTCAGTGCATAATTGCTTTATGCTGGTTCCAGAAGCCTGGCCTCCAGTGCTAAGGGGCCTTTCCTAACATTTTCTTACACTAGGATTTTCTGCAAAGTTTTACACTAGGACTTCCCTTAATCCTGTTTACAAGAGGGTGGTTGTTCTGTAAGACTCACCAGGGATGCTTTCACCATCACTCCACAGGTCCCTTTTTATCAATCCTCTCTGTCACATCAGAGAGAAGATTTAATCCTGTATCGCTGCTGGGGACAGCGTACAGCATGAAGCTTGTTTTCCAGTCTTATCCAGTTGAAAAGCAAACTCTCCATAGACATACCCTCTCTTCCCTTTTTCTGGTAAAAACCATTTTACCACCTCATTGGTGTCTGCTCTTCTCTGTCCCTCCACCAGTGAGGGACACTTCACACACAAAGGCAGAGAAAGCTGTAACTTGTAACTCCACACCTGGTTTATAAGAAAGCACACATGGGAACAGAGAACTGCACTCAAAGTGCTGCCTTCTTTGGCTTTCATTACCACAGGTTGTTAAGTAGGATCTCTGAGCAGAAAGTAAGGGGTAGGTAGGAATGGGAGAGAAGAGTCTGGTGGGTAATGCCAGTAGGAAAAAGTCTTAGATCATCAGTGCTTGCTTCAGCATCTTTGGTGATGAGTGCCTGGGAGGTTGCCAGAGCTGGCAGAGCAACAGGGCAGGACTAATTGCTGACGCTAACGAGTGCTGTAGGCCCCTGGCTTTTCTTAGTACAGCCAAGCGGGCTTTCCCCAGTAGGAAAGAGCAGGAGCAATCTCAGGGGGCATGGCAAGCAGGTAGTGACAAGCAGAGGTACAGGGAGGGTGGGTCAGTACTGGAGCCTAGAGGCTACATCAGAAGCTGTGTAAGTTGTTTGCAAACCCAGGCCGTTTGCCATTTTTACCTGCCCAGGTTTACTGCAAAGTGCCTGTAGCAGATCCAGCTTTACATGGACTGCTGGCAGGCAGGTCACGCTGGAGCAGTTGTGGTTGGAGTTACTTCTAAATGTAACTCTGGCCCGGCCAGAGAGAAATAAGAATTTCTCTCCTGTTTCCTGTCAGGAGTCTAAATTTAGACTGTCCAAAGAACAGAAACAAATTTGTGACCCAGGTCTCTCAGGAAATGACATTCAGAGTTGAAAAATAACTTTTATATAAGGTTGAGCAGGGGGAGCATGAGAAGAAAAGGCTGTTGAACAGAATAAGGTAACTCCCCTATTAAAATGTCAGAACAAAGCTTTGCAACACCAGTTCCAACGGGCTTGTAAACGTGCCCAAACTCGTCTTTACACAGCCCCAAGCACCGCTGCTCAGACTCAAAGGGAACCTGAACTGATAAGTGGATTGAATCTTTTGTTCTTTGTTTTCTGTAGTTGTGTGCCTGTTCCCTCTTACGCCCAAACTGACCCTGAAGTGTTCCCATGGGGTTTAGTTAACCCAAGCTGGAGCGGAATCAAGTAGTTTATGGATTTGATTCCACTGAAAGCAAATTGCTTGGCTTAATTTTCCTACATGCAATATGCTCATCTTGCCCTGAGCACCTTTTAAGTGATCTGGTCTGTGCATTTGGGCTGTGGGGGCACCCACACATACCTGTTGGTGGGAAAGGTTCTCTGTGATTATAAGCTGTGCTCCAGTCAGCCTCAGAGTGGAGATCTTCCTTGCAAACCAAAGGTACAGACATGTCCCTTCAGAGGAGAGGTTGGGACACTGTTTCTTTGGACTACACCTCTGCCATGGTACAAGGAGGCTGTAATGTGAAGCACATTATCCCCTGGATTTCCTTGTCTCTCTTGTATCAAATCTTTGCCCACCAAATACTAGCCTATCAGTAAAAGCCCACACTCACATTTCACAAAATAAGGTTTATAAGACAATTCCATCAGCTATCAGCCAGTAAAAATGTCCTAAGACTTTTTAGTGCTGCCCATGTGTGGTTCTGCCTTGACTGAAATCTGGGTGGGTATTCATAGGAAGCAGCTTTAAAGGATGGGAGTACAAGTGTGATTTTGTGGTTTAAGTGAAAAACATTCTTTTAAAACCAAACTGCATACGACACCTGAGTAACAAACATTGCTTTGGCAATGCCTGTATCTATATGAGACATCCTAAGGAAGGTAAATGGCCTGTCCTGGACCCCTTCCTTGTGCCTCAATGAAGCTCTTGCTATTTGCTAACCAAGTGAATTCAACACTGAATTCAACAATGAACTCCGAGTGCCTTCCACTGGTTTCCAACCACTCCCTGTGCCCTCAACTTGTGGTTTTAATATTTTATTACAGGCTCTGTCAAAGCAATGGAATTAGTGGTGGGTTGATAGCAACCACTGATCTACAGCATAGCCTCAGGAGCCATTTGCCTTTAGAAAATGTCTTGGTCTAAGGTTATTATTGCTGTACAGGAGCTGAATGTCTTCTGAGGGGAGGTGTTGGGTATTCACTGTTAAACAGCCACAGAAAACAGTTTCTCTCTCTCCAACTTGCTCTGTATACAGGTCTTATAGGGGTATAAAGATGTAGTTTAGCAAAATGATCCAAAAGTTTATCCAGTATTCAAGCAGCACAATTTGGTGTTTATTCACCAGCCATTTTTAATGTAGAATTTTTGCAGTTTTTTCTCTGTGGTGAAGAAATGAGACAATAGGCACCTGTAACAGCTTTGCTGCTGCTCACTGAGGGGTTGGCTCTCATGGGACCCTACCTGGTAAACAGCTTTATTTATTACTTGTCTTTTTTTAGAATTGGGGGAGTCTGTGTATAATATGTTAGCTCAGAAGCAAAACTGTAGTATAGAGATGAATCTTGGCAATGCAGCCAAGATGGGCAGTAACACCAGAACTCTCCAAGCTAAGGTCTTCCTTGATTGACAATGCTGTCCTTAAACCGCTGCTTCTATAGCAGGACACTGTTGAATTTGTATAGATCTTCTCATGCAGCTTTATTTATAATAAAGGAAGTCTTGTACAAAATCTAAATGAGCAAGAAGTCTCTTTTGTTTCTAGCTCCCTGCAAAATGTTTCTAAGAGCGCAGAAGGAAGGAGAGGGGATATTTCCAGTGTGATCCTAGCACAGCCAGCCCAGCAGCAAGAATCCCTGTACAAATGATTCCAGAATAAACTGCAATGTGAACATAAAGTGGGATAGTTATTTCAGAATAATGCCAGGGATGTCATCTTCTTGAGAATATGAATCCACAGGAAATCTAAGCAATTATTCTGAATATGTCTGCTCAAAAATACCCTATTGTGGCATACCCTTTTTGAGAGATATTGCCCTTACAGGCTGAACAAAAAATCTCCCGAATTTCCAGTTCAGCTAGAGGAATCCTCTTTACCTGCTTGTTTTATGGGTATCCACAGCCAAGGTCAGCAACCACCCACCACCACTGTTTAACTCCTTTGCTTGCTTAAGGGAATGGAACCTCCTTGTTAATATTCTAATATGCTCTGGCAGCACACCCAGAGCTAGTTATTAATTCATAAAATAAAAGTGGCAAAATGTCTTCCAGCCCCACAGAATGCCCTGCACACCTTTAATAACTCCACCTTCCAGTGTTCACTGGGGCTGAATCAGCACTGAGCAGGTCTGAGAAGCAACTGGCTTTAGAGCTGCAGCCCAAAACTTAGCCAGAAGTTACAATTTCCCAGGCTCAACCACACACTACTGGAAAGGGAGTTCTGTAGCACAGGATCATCAGCAGTTTTGGTTGGTTTGGTGCAACTTTGTTATTAAAAAAAAAAAAAAACAAACCCAAACCAAACAAAACCAAACTGATCCTGCTTCAAAGCTATCTGACAAGCTCAGCAACATTTTCTTCATTGAGCTGTTGATTTCCTGGAGCTTTTTTTTTTTTTTTTTGTGCCTCAGTTACTGCCTCAGGGTTACTATGGAACAGAAAGGGTGACATCACTATAAAATCCTTTTTCAGAAGGGCAGTTGGCAGATTTTTAGACCATGCCATGACCATTATCACAGTATTATCTGTCAGAGTAAGCAGAGCAGAGAGAAAGCCACCCACTAGAGACTGGTTTTCAGCTTAAAAATTTATCTAATGACTTTTTACCACTCATGGGATAGCTGTAAGCAAAGACACAATTTGATAAGGTACCACTGGGGTTTAAAGTGGTAACACTGGTCTCAGAATGGGATACTGCTCAGGATTTGCCCACATATTGAGCATGTTCCATCTTCTGTTAAATTCTGCATTATGGTTTGTTTCTTGCAGGACTAAAAGCTAATTTAGGTCTGTCCCCAGGTGCCACTGGCATGGGATCAGCTTTTAACTTGTATTTAACTGAATTCTGTTTGTTTGGGAAAAGGATGTCTCAAGGTGTTGGGTCATTGGGTCCAACCAAACATGTGAGCTGTTGCATTCCTTCCAACTAGAATTCCAGTCAGTCTTTCTTCTGAAAGGATAAATTCCTTATGGCAACAAACTAGTTTATTTTTAGCCAGTCTCCTATGCAGTCAGTGTGTTCACACATACGGGCCGGGGAAAGAGGGCCTGTCCTTTCATCTCCTACCAAGTAACTTCTGAATCCATCAAACAACTTTCACTAAATTTGATAGAGCTCAGAAATACCTCTGATAATTTTGAAGCAAGCAGGCAAATGAATTGGAGACAGAGACTCTCATAGTGCTGCAAAAGCACAAAAGAAGCATTTTAAATGTTGTCAGTGCAGTAAAAGGTAGTAGGTACTCATGCCTTCTTTGACTTGAAGAAATAAGCTGTGAGAAAATGCAGAGTTGTGTTACTACTTCTGCTACTCTCAAAATGATCCACCCCACTTTGCAGCAGAGCCTTAAGGGAAGATGGATGCAAACAGATATTCCCATCGTATCTCTTGGACCAGTCTGGTCTCAAAACAGAAATCTGAACAAGCCCCTGCTGTGGATCAATTAGTGTTACAGTGTTTTTCAAGAAACTTAATTTTCCAGTTATGTTACATTTAGGAGTGTCATCTGAGACTCCTCAGCTGCTGCAAGTAAAATCTCTGGCTGCAGAGGCAGAGAACAAAGCTTCTCAGTCATTATTCAAAGGCAGCACATCTGCAAATAAAGGCTCTGAGTTTACAAGTAATTATAAATCTGTCTAGCTAAAACCTGAGCTCACCCAGAATGTTAGAGGAAGGAGGAAAAAAAAGGTATTAGTTTTATTGATCTGCTCTGAGGGGGAAGCACAGAAGGCGCTGAGGTGAAATATTTAAATCCAGCCTCTTCAGATGTTTGAGTGCCTGTAAAATGTCTGACTGTGGCACTGTGTTAAAAATTGTGCCCAAAAATAAAAAATAAAACCAATGAAGTTCTTAAAGGCGTCTTAGGCTCTCAGCAGGAACAGGAGTCTATTTTAGACATGAAACTGCAAATCCACAGGTGGGCCCACAGCCATTAACAGTCTCAACTCAGCAAAGACTTCATCATGTAAGGAGACAAGATTAAATTTCTGTCTGTATTGTCCTACTTTCCAAAAGAGCCGTGATATTTATAATGCCATTGGAAGTCCAATTAGGCACCTTTCTGCAGATAATCTAACATTCAGGATCCAACACAGTGCAATACAGGCCCAGGGGGCAGAGCTAGGCAGGACTGGGAGCAGTAACCACAGTGCACAGCCTGACTCATCAGTCACTTCACCTCCTCAGGTGGATCAAGGCAGAAATCCATTCCATGGCTCCCAACCTTCAGTCTTGCTCTCTAGCCCTCTGCTGGGAATCAGACAGCACAGAGGGATTTCCCAAATCAGGGAAATGGTATTTAGCTTGCTAACATGATCCAGGTCTCACCCCTGCCAGCTCACACCATGCAGGGCAGGGCAGCCCTGGATGGTTCCTGTGCCTGTAAGCACAGATGATCCAGAACAGCCCTTTCTGGCCTCCGTCACACAGGCGTTCCCACCAAACAGAGGTGTTCTGCACCCTCAGCAGGATATTCCTGCCAGTTCAGTTCACCTTCAGGGCTATCACATCATGGCAGTATTACAAACCTCCTCCATGCAGAACTAGAGAAAAGCAAGGCTTGTCCACATGCAGCTTTCTACCATCAGTCCCACCTTGACTCCCCCGCCAGAGCCACACCTGGCAAAGCTTTGGAAGTGAAAGGTTTGATCCAGAGCAGAGATACACCAGCACAAACCAGCCAAAACACATAAAGCATATGGAGAGGAACTGAGGCACCTAATCTGTGGGCTTGAATACACAGGTTTTATCAGAGCTGTCTTCCCACAAAGACAAACAGCTGATTAATGACCACGCCTTAATTACTACAAGTAAGAGGAGACAAACTCTGCTTCCAAGCCTAAACAGGCACAGAAAAGAGCCCTGTGACAAATGTATGGAGGAAAAAAAACATCCACACTCCAACCTGTGGATTGGCCCAAAGCACATTCTTTTTGAGAGCTCCCTCTGCGGATGGTTTGAGTAACAGGAAGAAAGGCACAAAAGCGTCCTTTGGGGTAGCAGGAACACTGCAGAGGGCTGCAGGAAGGACAGTGTTAATGTCTCCATTGGTCTTCATTGATTGTTCAGGCAGTCTGAAGATGACAGCTTTTTGCCTCCTTTTTTCTCAGCCCTCCTATGCTTTTGCTGTGCAGTCACGTAGATGACTCATGCAAATGGTTTGCAGCTTACAGGAAACACTGTCTGTTCCCTACCCAGCTTGTGGCTGTTCAGTGCCCCTATTCCTGGCTCCCTTTTCCCTGGAGAGATGGCTTTTTCCATGGGCTTTGCCAAGGGTGGTTCTAAGACACAAACCTGCAGCACGTGCTGTAGTTCTCACAAGCTGCTTCCTGCTCACCAGAAGATGCTGTGAGAGGCACAGAACAGGCTCCCTACATCAGCCCCTTAATATCAGCTGCCCTCTCCCTCCTGGACTCAGACACAGTGTTATTGCAGACTGCTAAACAGCTGTCACACTCCACCCCAAGCACAGCTGCATCTCACTGACAAGTTTCGAAACTCCTGTCTTAGTAAATCACAGTGCTCTAGAAGGGGAAAAATACTAATGACATCACGTGGCATCATTACTTTACTCAGGTAAATCAGCAACTGCCATCCCTGTTGGCTTTGGACCAGCAGTAGAAAAGACTGTTTCCATCTCACAGAAAATGGGAGCGATTTAGTAAAACTGCACCTGACCTCATGACTGTAAAGAGACTGCATTTTCATGAGCTTTTCCCAAGTGCAATCCGTGTCCAAGGAACAGTGGTGAAATAATCAGGCTACTAGTAATGACGAGAGAGAAGTAACAGCCAGTTCTCAAACCCTGCTAATGCAGGGGAATGTTACAGATGCCACGACAGTGGAAAACTGGGGAGAGCAGTCCCAGGACATGTAACACTGTGCCAACACCACATGCCCAACACGTGCACTCACACACAGCCAGGCCCATCTGGTGACCAGGACAGACAGCTGCTAAATGAAGCACGGCAAGAAGCTGAGATTAAGTGAAACACAGCAAAAAGTTGAGATTTCTTTTTCTTTTTGATTGATTAGAAAAAGCAACAAATCCACAGGCATCTGTGTAGAGCTGACACAAGTGTTCCAGGTGTTTGTAGTACATGATTTTTGAGACTTCTCAAACCAGTATCTCCAGTTAGTACCACTTGCAGTGCAAGAACCATTGAAACCTTTTAATACCTTCCCTGACAGAAACTTCTCAACAATTCCCCCAAGGAAGGGCCTTTTGTCATAGCCACAGTCCCATTCACCCAAGTTCCCACTCAACTTGACCAATATCCAGCAAAACATCCCAGATCTGAGAACCTGGGATCCCCATTCCTTCCTCCTATCTTGGCTTCCTTCTACCTTTCTCTTAGCTTCAATATAAGGGATCCTAAAATTATAATGAACACACACTGGACCACCTCTTGTAGGAGGGTACCAAACATCTCAAGGACATCAGCGAAGATACAGGGACATGCTACAAATGCAGGACAGAACAAGGCCCAGTGCCTTGCTAACCTGAAGTATCTATTATCCATCATGCTACTAAACTCACTATTTTTACAAGACAGACTCTGTCCTTGTTTTCTTGATACTGAATTTATCTTTTTTAACCTGTGCTAGTAGCAGTTATATTTGGTGGCACAATAACAGAAAACAAACAAAAAAAGCACCCTTTTGTTTTGAAAGCAAAGGCACTAAAAATTTTCAAGGGCAAAATATGGAGCAGGAGGTGAGTAAAGACTGTATTTAGTGTACTGAGTGATCTACAGAAGGTTTTAAGGAGAGCTCTGACCAAAGGGGAGAGCTGTTCATCTGCTTGATCCTTTCCTTACCAATTTCCATCTTTCTCTACTGTTCACCAAAACTGAAAATGCAAATATCTCCTTTACAACCATCCACCCTGCAAGGAGAAAGCCAGTCCATTCCACATAACTTGTCTTTTCCCTTCAAGACTGGGCCAGTATTGCATATTCATTACCACATTAAAAACACTTTGCCTGAGGCCTGCATTTCTTGCTGTGCTGCAATGAGTTCAAGACCCCAGCTGTCTGCCTGGGGGTTTAGAACACAGATATTTAATAGTAAATTACAAGGCACAATATTTCATTTTGCTTTTTTTTTTTGCTGAAGTAGCATATTTATAATGGTACACTACAGCCACTAAATAAAGATGGGGAGAGCATTTCTTTCTGTTCAGATAACACAATCTCTGGGTTACCATGGTCTGGCTGGAGCCAGTTCAGTTTTTGGATGCTGATCTCTGCTCTTAACCTATTACTGGATCTCCCTAATGTCAGATTTCCCACTATAGTCAAATAACACATTGGAACAAACTGTAGCATATTTCTAGCACTATACTATCAGCTTTTAACAAGCCTTACACAAAGCAGAGCTGCTAATAAAACCAAAATGCTCTGCAGTTAATTCTTGGAAGTTTGCCACTGAGATCCCACCGACACTA
This sequence comes from Orthonyx spaldingii, assembly GCA_013397795.1. Classification (NCBI taxonomy): domain Eukaryota; kingdom Metazoa; phylum Chordata; class Aves; order Passeriformes; family Orthonychidae; genus Orthonyx; species Orthonyx spaldingii. Next base: position 3,724,696 of record VZTJ01002933.1, on the reverse strand, counting down.
CTTCAGACATACTGGCTTTATAAAGCTCAAGCCCTGCTTTCATCTAATGAAAGGGCCTAGATCCACATCCTGACCACACTTCACAGCTTTAGGTTTCCTCTGTGTCCTCTAATGACAATCTACAAAACATGTGTAGCATCACATCCCAACTGGAAAATTTTTTAAAAAACATCAGTATTCTGGAAGGAACAGCAGCATAATTATTATTTCTCTAAGTAGTGCCAGATGTGTTTAAAAGCCACAAAGATAAACAGGAGGGGAAAAGCTGCATAGTTTGAATTAAAGCTAGTAAGAGCATAAACAAGCCCCTCCAACAGCCACAGGCTGACAGGCCAAGTTACTGCTCATTCTTTTTCCTCATCAAATCTGTCTTTCCTGCTTGAAGTTAAACAAGCATGCATCGCCCCAGAGTTACTATGCCAGGGCAGAACACGTTATGGGGAAAAAAAATCAGTTTACTTTTCCTCCAGAGAAGCTCCAAGACTCTCAGTGCCTCAATTACCATGCAACCCCTGAACCACTGCATTCTGCTGTGCTACCTCACCTCACTGCAATGGGAAGCAGATAGGAGCAGTCTTGGATCTCTCATGACAACCACCTCAGCCCCACAGGAACCACAGCGCTGCCCTTGGACACACTGCTTTGCCTTATTTCTGTTGCGTATTCCCTGGAATTATATTTAGTTTGGGCAGCTAGTGGTCTGACAGCCGTACACAGCTGAACAACAGCAGAATGAGTCATAGATATGGACAGGAAAAAAGAAGAGGAAAAACAGGAGAAGTAGTTTTTCCTGTGACTGCTTGTGATTGAAATAATCTTGTCCCCACTCTGCTACATTAACATTTAGGATAGCCTCAAAGATGTTCAACTAAAAATCTCTGATCCTGATACTTACTGATGAAACAGAACATACTCTTTCCCTCTCCAGCAGCAAGACATCTCCAGCATAATGTTCTGACCAGACTCCTTTTACTTCTGTTCTCTGATTTCACCTACACCTTGACAAGCAGAGCAATGCTTTAAATTTTGAGAACAGAAAATAAATGTCCTTCTGCTCAGGATATGGTTTCTGTTGGCTTTACTCCTTACTGCAGCCCTTAGGTTAGAACCTAGAATAAACACAACACTGCTTCAGAAGGGCAGAGAAGGATTATACCCATACACTCTCCCCTAGCACACTTAACCAAAACTGGAAGCCCTTACTAGATGGTTCCTGCAAACATGACTTCAGCAGAGGTAGGTGGGCAGGGCTGCAAAGTCAGCCTTTAGGCAGTACAGCTGTCTGAAAAGACAACCAGTTTGCACTAGAAATCACAACTTCACAAGCCACACTGTCTGTCTTAGCCTTTACAGTGCACTGCTGCTCTCTCTCTGCATAACCAGTCCAGTGACTAATAGCTGTCCGGAAAGAGGAAGGAAAAACTGAAGACAACATTGTTTCCTTTTTATTTATTTTGAAGACACCAGTATTACAATTTTTAAATCAGGTAACAGTATCAGTTTAGGGACTGCCCACTGCAATGCCTGCCAAGAGGCCAGAGGTTACAGACCATCACCTCTGAGTAGAGACATTTTTCTTTATGTGATATTCATGGCCACCAGTAACTTTCCATCTCCTGCTTGAAGCTAGCACATGCTTCTCCTGCCAGGAAGGAGTGGAGTTCACAGAAGGTTTCTCAGCCTTTTTACCATAGATTTATTCCCCATTATGAAATGCAACCACAGAAGAGCCCCCACCAAATTACACTGACAAAACAGCTGAAAAACAGCACTGACACTTCAGCCAGCACGTGCCTACTGGCATCTCAGAGACCATAATCACATGCCTCAGGGCTGTTCTTCAAATACAGCTGGAGGTAGTTTTTGTATATCTGTGGGTCAGTTATTGTAGCCTTGACAGCAGGGTCCTCCTTCATGGCCTCCATCCAGCGCTGGAGCTTTGGGGCGTGATTCAAAGAGCTACAGGAAAAAGGAAGGAAGGGACTGAGTAACGCAAATGGAAAATTTGGAGAGTATCAAGGAAGCAAAACAGCTTAAGCAGTTCCATTTTACTACTTTCTCTGTGCCAGTACAATGTCCAGCTTAGACCAGGATGCTTCCCCTACACTGCAATACAAACTTTGTCAGCAGCCCTCAAGTGGCCCATTGCTGCAGTGTGCACAAGGAAAATCGATGCTGAGGCACTTCAGAACACACCAGAAGCCAGGCAAGGTACTCACTCTTTCAGCTGGAATGGCTCCAGACGTTCAAACCATGGCCAGATCAAGTAGTCAACCATTGAGATGGAGTCCCCACCATAAAACACCGTGTTGCGTTTGGACAGAGCCTGTGAAGGGTGAGAGATTTCAGCTGCCCCCCGAAGGAAAAGTGCAGAACACTACAGTACCAAAACCCCCACTGCAGAGTGGAAGGCAGGCACACTACAGGGATCAGTGAGCAAACAAAGGAGATACAGTATATTTCTCTCGTGCAATATTGGCAGAGATGGAGCTAGTCAGTATAGTTAAGCTTAGTACTACAGCTGCTATTTCATAAACTCAGTCCAGCTCTTCTCCCAAGGTTCAAGAACTGTCACAAAATATGAGTCACTAGCAAGCTGCAGCATGTGCACAAACGAAGAGGAATTGAGCTCAGAATGTTTGTGATTTCTTACTTGTCAAAAAGCATTAATGGCACAGACTAATCAGGCACAACAGCACACGTGTATTTCTTGAGCAATAAAGTCAGCTAAATGTATCATCCTAGTAAATTAGAGCACCATTTTAGCAGGGACTCTTTTCCCATGGCAGTTGAGGCCAAGTGGTGTCAGGGAAGCATTTCTAACATTACACCTCAAACTGCATTCGATTCCAGGTGCAAAGGCAACAGGAAGCAAGTGTAACTCACACCAGAAAGAGATCCTTACAGCACAGAAAGCAGGGCCACAAAGAATGCACCAAGTTCTCCTGTTACATTGATGACTCTGATGCATTTTTAAGTGCCATGGTCATCCAAATTTAATATGCTTTAAGGACCCTCCAGAGCTTGGTATCTTCTTTCATTACACTAGTGCCTCCCTTTTCAGGCACTTTGTTGTTGTAAAAGTGGAATTCAAAAGACCTTACAAATCTTGGTCTTTTTGGACACACACCACCCTATACACTCATATGGCATTCATTCCCTGCCCACAACTCCCACGATGTAGTAGAAATTTGAAAGCAGCCCTTCAGGAAGCATCGAGCTGTTTGAGCTCCCAGGTGTCTGGCAGAACACAACCAGCAGCTGCACAGGGGCAGAGATGGGAACACAGCCCCCTCTGTCGGGCAGCAGAGATCGAAATACAGAAGCATTGCAAAGTACTTCCGCTCTGGAATATCTCTTGCAATATGCTGAGGGAAGTTTGCATGGCTCTGTTCTGGCCTCCCAGTCACAGCTGACCATCAGCTGCTGCTGCAAAATCATTCAGGGTACAGTAAAATAGAGACACTGAAGGAACAGGAAATTATTTCACAGTATTAATCAAGGAGCAAGAAGGTTAATCCTTCCTTAATGTTTAATACATCTGTATTTCAGGGAAGTGAAACACACAACTTCCCCCAGGAACTAGTCATCTGCTCTACTCTAGCCTCAGTCTGATCAGATGGACAAGACTGCCCTGAAAACAACTGTGTTTTGGCAGCCCAGGAGGATGGGAAAGCAGAACGCACAGGACTGTTCAGAGAACTAGGAAAGTACTCAAAGATTATTTGGCAGCTTTGCACCAGAACAGAAATACTCTGGAGGAACTATTCTTCATTGATCCACCCAAGCATCAACTGTGGCTGCTTAAGACAGAAGGAATGGGTTCATGACACAGGAAAGTCCAACAGCTGCTCAGACTAGCCAAGAACCATTACTGGCACGGACTGTCAAGTGGTTAATACAGCATCAAAGCCACCTGACACTTCCTGGAGCTCCACTGAAGCTGCATTACACTACCAGTAGCAGAACATGGTCCAGGGCTGGATTTCTACAAGGCACACATTACATTCTGCTTCGACCTTCCCCCAAAGATCAGCTTTAGAATTAAAAAGCTTTTATGCCATCACCAAGGTATCTGCACTGCTTTCAGCACAAATGCTCTTCAGCAGCTCAGACCTCAGCCCTTGCTCTTAGTACATGGTGCAAGGTCTCCTTCACTTAAAAGTGAACAAAGCAGAACAAAGATATCCAAGACAACAGCAGTCTACTAGAATTCAAAAATCTCTACAAGTCTACACAATCTTCATCATTAGATAAAGTTTAGTTTAGCTAGATAAAGTTTAGTTTAGCTACTTCAAATTTACTCTAATGGTGCCCTTGTGCATCCTGGGCTGAGGGTAGTAAACTGAGAGATTGTTTCTTGTTGTGACTAAATGAGAGATCTACCTCCAATGGTCACAGCATGAAAGGAAAAAAGGGGATCATACAAAGGCTGGCAATCTGTTCATTATCATGAAATACTCTCACCTCTTCAAGTTTTCCAAACTTTTCAGCAATCTCTGCTTTCAGTGCCGTGGTGTCCTGTCCATCTTTAACTGCCAAAACATGCTTGAAAAGCAAGGATGTTATCTATACAAAAGAAAGTATACAGTTTTTAATGCACCTATTACAAGAATACAAGCAAGTAACTCAAAACTTAAAATGTTAACTTCGACGTTCACATATCAAATGCAAGTTAAATCTTAGGAAATTTGGTTTTAAAGAGCTACATAAAGTCCATTAATAAAAATCTTCTATACTTCATAAAAGGCAAGCAAAAGCCTAGAGGAAGAACAAATACAAACAGTAATGAATTTAGTCTTGTAATAAGAAGAAAATAGTGAAAAGAAGGGTGTTTCCCACCTGCACATTTTCTTGCTTGCAACATACTTCCCCGTAACCCTCCTTCCATTAGGTCCATTTACAAAGACCTGTTGCAAATATATTCTCCCTTCTATTCCCCTTCCTTGTCCACATCCCTTTGCATCTTCTGTTGCTTTCTCTCCTGTCTCATATCCAAATGACTTCTTTCACTTCCTAGACTCCTCAAATCACATGCTAGTACAGAGAGGTTAATTCCAGTCAACCAGCTCCAATCCCAAATGAGAGCCAAAACCAGCCTCCCTATGCATGGCCCATGTTTACAGCCACATGCCATCTCTTATCCATGGTTCTAGGCTCTCTCTGTCAGGCACTCCCTTCATCCTGTGTTCACACAGTACTTCCTACAGAAAGGATCAGAATAAAAGACAGCAATTGTCACTTCCCATGTCTCACATACTCAGTTGGTTTGGTCTGCTAGACTTTGCTGTGTTGTAGGATGCTCAAAACCCTAGCTCAGTCATACAAACTTTCACTAGCTTGGATGCCTTCCTGCATCCATCCTTGCACATAAATGATGGGAGCAATTCAGAGATACAGTGAATTATACGTGCTCACAGCAAAAGGCCCCAAATATCCCCTCTGCTTATTTAAATGCTCATCCCAGACACAAGACCTGCCTTAAAGGATGAAAGCGACATCAGCAACAGAACTTCAGTTTTTGGTGCAATGGTGAAATCAGAAACACAATCCCACTCTGATCACACAGTACCTTTGAGAAGTCTTCCAAGAGCATCCTCTGACAGGCTCTCTCATATGGGTCTGAGGGCATCAGCTTCTTCCCTGGAAATGCTTCATCCAAATACTCGCAGGTGATTGGGGACTCACAGATCAGCTGGCCCTTGCTGGTCTCCAGAACAGGAACCAGCCCAGAGGGGTTCTTCTCAAAGTACCACTCAGGTTTGTTCTTCAGATTGATGTTGACTACTTCATGGCTAAAAGAGCAAAAGAAACAAGACCCAGACATGCTCAGTTCTGCTCCAGTCCACCCCATACCATGGTGAAACACAGACACCTCAACAGTTCAGTACTTGAGAGGCTCAACCCTCAAGCCCCTGTACTACCTTGTTTTCTTTGAAGTTGTTTGCAGGACTAATCCTTTGACACAGAAATAATGCTACACTTTGCTGGAGAAAGCAAGCACTGACTTGCAGTGAGTTATTTGCAGACTCCATGAATGTCTTTTATTAGTTTAACAAGCACCCATCAGGCTACAAACAAGGATCAGAACTCAGCACACTTATCACATTTGAGTTCAGGGGCAGTCTAAGAAAGATGCAGTTGATTGCAAATGAGCTACACCCCAATTAAGAAATGCACCTGAACCTTAACCTGCCCTTACAGCAAAGAGCAAATCAGAAGAGCATCCTACCTACTTATCTTCCCAACCTATGGCCTCACACAGAACAGGTGTTTATGGTAAAGGCAAATAGCTATTGATTAAAAAAAATACATGGGAAGTACATCTATATTAACAAACCATAAGTTATATGCTGTGTTATATGTGTGACCCCAGAAAATTCCTACTAAGCCCAAAGGTCTGCAAAACACAGCTGAACCTTCAAAACAACTGAGAAGTTACCAGAAGGCAACTATCACATCTAGGTAGCCATAAAACCCCTCCAAAATCACTATGTTACAACAAACCTCAAAGCTCCAAAATCAGTCCAAAGACACTAAACAAAGACAGAATTAAACTGACCCAGAAGTTTTATTGCACCTACTCTTTAAAAAAATAAAATTAAAAATACATGAAAGAAACAAAACAAACTAACCCAACTCTCATCTTACTATCAGGAGACCTGTTAGCATTCCCTATTTCAACATGAACTTCCAGCCCTGCATTGATCAACAAACTGCTGGCAGGCCTTGGACTTGGCAGAACCAGAAAAAGATGGAGAAAATGGTTACTTTTAATTTGTAAACTGAGGGGGACGTTAGACTTCATTTAAGAATGCTGAAATGACATTTAACAACACTGAAATGACATGGCTATCTTGAAAAAGAAACAAACACAAGCACTGAATTTCATTAACTTACTACAGCACAACAACAAGACAATGTTATAGGAACACAGCACTTTTCCTCTTTTGAAAAGGCCATTCACTCACTTTTGTGTTTTGCTGGGCAGTGATACAGCAGAAACACTGAATATTCGTAGCTTCCAGAATTTTCACGACCACTCACATCAAAACCAAACAAATGTGTATGTTATGTCTCTACTCACATTTACCCACGACAAGCTATGACAAGAATTAGAAAACCGGCTTAGGGTTTTTGCTTTGGGCCTTTATGCAGCTGATTTCATACACAGCCTACTTATTCAGGCTTCCGAGCAACATCACTCCCAGAAGCCTCTTCTCGACCAGTTCTTTCAGGGATGTTTAGTTCAGGAAAGAAAGGAAGCTGGCCCCGCCGCTGGCTCCGTGCGGGCCCGGGGTGCGGGCAGGGGCGGCGGGGCCGCGCAGCGCTCACCTGATGCCCTTGGCGCGGAGAACCAGGCGCGTCCGCTGCGCGTAGGGGCAGAAGCGCATGCTGTAGAGCCGGATCAGCCCCGCGGGCACGGGCCCCGGCGCCGCGCTACCTGCGGGGAGAGCAGAGCGGAGCTGAGGCGCTGGCACCGCCGGCACTCACCCACCAGCCCCGGCCGTGCCAGCCCCCGGCGCTTACCCTTGCCCAGGCTGCGGGACTGATCGCCCGACATCCCGACACGACGCGATGGGCTGCGATCTGTGACTGCCCCTCAGCTGCCGGCACCGCCCGCCGGGTGTCCGGCCCCGCCTCTCTCCCTGCCTCCCGTCCCTCCCTCCCGCTTGCTTCTCGGTCTAGGGGAGCGCTGCTGCCTCTGCTGACCGGGAGAGGTTGTTCGGAGGTCTGTCCCAGAGCTGATCGCCCTCCCCACCCAGCTGTTCCTGATGTTCTGGCTCTCCCTTCGTTTTCAGATAACAGCACAAGCACCTCTGGCACCCCCGTGGAAATAGGGCACCCACGACCGAACTCCACCCCAAGGGCCAGGTGTATTTATAAGCAGTGCCTCCAGCAGCTGCTGAGGCACCAGGTTCCCCTCAGTGCCTCCTCCTGCATCACCTACCACCTTCCAAAATCCGATCCAACCCCACTTTGAGAGTGACAAGAAAGTTTTCTCTCTCCTGTACCTATTCTTCATGATGAAAACCCCAAGAGGAGACAACAACCCCACAAGAAAACAGGACTTTTGTGGGAGTGTCAGTGCATGCATAGAGCAAAAGAAAGAACCAAAGCACAGACTGAAGTCTTTTCCATCCCTTTGCTCCCTCTTCACTTGAGATTAGGGCACCAGGGCCTTCCTCAAACCAGCTTTCCTTGGAGTATAATGGAAATAGAGGTGCTGTCTTCTTACAGAGTTTCACACATGCACACAGTGTCTGAGTTTATCTCTGACCACATAGGTAAAGCGATTCCCTTCCTGTGGCTCCACACACCAATCTGCAGGTTGGAGCTGTACATCAACAGGAAACAGCACATTTACAGGGACCAGTGGGCTGGTACAACTCTTGCCAAAGGGAAGCAAAATCCTGGTTTTCCTGGCAATACACACTGCTCTGTCAAACCCCCAAGGTTAACAGAGTGTTCTCCAGTCTCACCAGTGGATCTGTTCTTGCACAGGGGGCACATTCTAACTGCTGATGACTTTTGGTTTGGTTTTGTCACTGGAGTTGGGCCTCAGACACCAGATCACAAAGATCAATATTTTCTGTGGTGATCTCTCTTGCAGATGAGCACCAAGATGGTCACTGGTAACATAAGCATGACCTTAACACCATTATCCACTGGAAAAGAGGAACATGATTTTTCTTGAGTCACTGCTGCTTCATTATGTATATATTAAGCAGCTCAGAAGAGAAAGGGAGTGGTAATTTGTTGCACAAGTCTGCCATGCCCTAGGCAAACAGAACCTGTACATAAAGTGTTCTTTGCCAACAAAATAATTTCTCCTACCATAAAAAAAAACCAAAGAACTGTGTTAGAGGACATAGTCCTCATTCCTCTAAGTGCCTATCGTTAGGAAAGACTGAGCAAAGTTTTGGGTAATGGAAATAGAGAAAATTAATTTGAAATTTATCATAGCAATTATGAAACACACAGGCAGTCTGCTAACTCACAGCCTGGAGACAGACATGTAGGAACTCAAACCAGCATCACAAGACCCGCATGCTACAACAGGCCCTCAGAAGTACCAAGGAAAATAAACCCACTTCCTCATTCTCTCCTGGTGTTGCTTGGCATGTAGAGCATCTATGGAGACAGGAGGTGAGGAATGGGCTTGTCCTGCTGCCTCTGGACAGGAATGCCACTGTCCATCATCGCTCTCTAGCACTGTGAGTGCACACCAAAACTGCAGAACTGCACACAGCCACCGTACAGGGAACAAACAGAAAGCTAACACAAGCGAGACACTATAAATAATAATCCTCCCTTTAGGAAAGGAAATCTATTTTTTAAGTACCTGGAGGTTCTTACTGTGTTACCAGGATAAAAGCCTCAAGCACACAGGAAAAGGCTGCAGCTGTTCTTTTTCTTCTTTCCTGGGCAAAACTTGTCCTCAACTCACTCTAAAGCTTCAGGATCTTTATCATACACAATCCAAGAAGAACTTTCATACCTTATAGAATTACAGAATCATCAAGGTTGGAAGAGACAAATATTCAAGATCATCAAGTACAGCTGTCACCCCTAAACCACATCACCCAGCACCTAACCCCTCCTGAACACCTTTAGGGAGGGTGACTCCAGAAAGACACAAGAGACAACGGCAAAATAGGTACAGCTATCCTGCTAAGAGATGGGCAGATGACACTGGGCCAGGCACAGGGCCACATAAGGTGAACAAGAGACGGAACCCACAGGTTCTCTCCCACAGGTTCTCTCCCCCAGGGCTGATGCACTCCTACACTTGATTCAGCACCTGCTTCCTAGACTCAGCAGCAACGACTAGCCAGGTTAAAGGCCACACGTATCAGCAGCTCAGGAGCAAAACTACGCTATCTTATCAACAACCCTTACAATTCCCCTCACGCTTCCCACTGCTCCTCCTACAATTCCCCTCACGCTTCCCACGGCGCCCTCCGGGGCCTTTAAATACCTGCCCGCGCTCATTGATTGGCTGGCGCGGAGGCGCGGGCCAATCAGCTGCGTGCGCCGTTGCTGTTGCCAGGGCGCGGGGAGCGCGCGGTGGCGGCGACGATGGCGGCGGGGCCGGGCGCTGAGGGACCCGGCACGGAGGGACCCGGCACGGAGGGACCCGGCACGAAGGGACCCGCCCGCGCCGCGGAGGCCGCGCTGGAAGTGAGGTGGGGGCGGCCGGCACAGCCCCCACACGCTCCAGAGCCCGGGTGGGGTGCGCTGTGCTCACCCCGAGGCGGCTCCTTGAATAGGGCGGTCAGACAGGGAGAGGAAGGGAGGCTGCGCTGCCGGGGTCTGTCAGGACAGCGCGGGGGGAGAGGGAGAGAAGCGTTTGCACGGGCACAGATCACAGGATCGCAGAATCGGTCGGGTTCGAGGGACCACCGTGGGTCATCTGGTCCAATCTCCCTGCTCAGGCAGGGTCATCACAGAGCATGATGCATGGCATTACATGCAGATGGCTCTGGAATAGCTCCAGTGAGGGAGACTCCTCAGCCTCTCTGGGACACCTGTTCCAGTGCCTGGTTGCTCGGACAGTCAAGAAATTATCTATCATCTGTCTGTCATCTATCTTCCTTCCTGCCTGCCTTCCTGCCTGCCTTCCTTCTTGCCTTCCTTCCTGCCTTCCTTCCTACCTTCCTTCCTGGCTTCCTTTCTGTCTTCCATATACAACAGCCTGAACCCTTGTCCCATTAGGCCTTTACTGAATGTATAAGAATGATAAATTGCAGTCACCCCGTTAATTTATCCCTGCATACATGTTTGCTAGGTTTCATTTTACCTCCACAAAATGAAGTTAGAAATACTTCATTTCCACTGGTTCAGACCTAGTGTTGGAGAAAAGCACAGAGCTAGTCCTGTGAACAGGTTCAGAGAGGTCTCATGTGCCATGGCACCCCGTACAACCTGGTCTTGTGTGAAGGAAGGCCCAGAAAAACATTATCAGCTGAAATGTCTCCTTTTTCAGTTCATCTCCACAAGCACATTGTCAATGCTCCCACTTCTCTCTGGCTCCACCTGACTCCTCTCCTAAGTAGCAAAAGAAGCCAAGAGCAGAAACGCCTCAGAAAAAATAACCGGAAGTTATTGCTGGACATAAATTTATCTCAAGACCAGTAATTTTAAAATATTCCTAAATATGAGAGGGCTGAGGCTATAGTACCATCTTCTAAGAGTATAAAGGATCAGCAGCTGAGCTGATTTTATCAGTGGCTCATGTGTGTGAAAGGAGCATAAAAATGCTTCTGGTCATTGCAGAGAACAAAGGTCTCTCCCAGTCAAATTCCCTGATTTGGAAAAAGAGCAGAGATGGGATGTTCCTGAATGATAATTCAAAGAGAAGATGCTAACAGCAGTGTTGTACACAGAAGGTGTCTGTTGCACTGCTGGAACTTTCCTGCCATAGTACCAGCAGGCTAAAATCCTCATGACATCCTCACTTAGTGGTAAATGCAATTCCCTTTGGTAAGACAACCCTGGTGTTTGTGCACACACTTTTTGAAAAGTAAAAACATCTGCAAGCAGTTACAAATTTGTTGACATGTTGTAGTTTCATAAACAGAGTCTATTCAGTAATTTATTTCAGTCCTTGTGTAACACATCCTGTTTACATTCCAGAGTTTTACCATGTTAAACTACTGCAGCCTTTAAAGCAGAACAGTCCTCCTGGTTTTCTTCATATAAACAGAAGCTGTGCTTTTATATTTTTTATTTTATGTGTATGAGATGAACTATGAAAGTGCAACAAGGTTAAGCAAACACACTTGGGTCCCAAGTATGGATTGTACCTGTGTAATTCTTTCAAATAAAGTTATACCCTTTGCTGGGATATATGAATACAAAACCAGAGCCTCTGAACTTGGGTGACTTTATTTTTAGTGAAAACTGAAAGAAATAAAAGCATCTCTCTATGTTCTTATGCCAGTCCTTTGTGCTCCCTCAGAGTAAGATTGAGCATATTTTTTTGGAAACAGTGAAATAATGACTTATACCAGATCTCAGTTATTGTGGTTTTGCAACACTGGTATGAGGATGAGCCTAACAAATCCCAAGCATCAGTTCAGTGTAACTTAGGCTACAACTTTCCCTTTTGCACAGTGTTTTGAGAAATGTGGATCTTTGATTCATGTTTTAACATTCAGTTGCTTTGTTTTCAGTTGGGTTCAGGGTTTCTCAAAGAACTTTGGCTTTATCAACAATGAGACTGTCTGCTACCCTTGTGGTAGTTACATCCTCTTCCTGGACATCAAAACACAGAAGACCAGAGCACTGCAGTGTCAGACTGGCCAGGTGGGAGCCTTTGCAGCAAACGCCAACAGCCACGTGCTGGCCTTTTCCGACCGGAAGCTGAATCCCATCATATACGTCTACACTTTTCCAGAACTGAGTAAACTGACAGAACTAAAAGGTAGTGATGTGGTAACCCTCATCATCATCACTTCATTAAAACAATACTTTAATCATCCAGTTCCTGAAGTTGTTGTTTTTTTAAATAAGACTTGAAAAACAGTGTGACAGGGAACGGTTTCATGATGAGATCCATGGAAAGCAGTGGAAGGAATTTTCCACTGGACTACTTAGGTTGAAGCTAGGGAGGAATATGACCATACATCATGAAACTAGTTTAAAAGGAATAGACAAGGAGTTAAATGGAATTAGTTTTAGGAAAATGTAGTCAGAATAAGCAATAAAATTATACTGCAGTAGACTTCCAAGCAGACTGCTGAAAGCCAGATGAGAAATCCAGGATGTGAGAGGAATGAGGGGTTTTGCAGTTAAACCTTGGCGTCCAGGATCTAATGTATGTTTTTGACTGTTTCATGTAGTTTCTCTCCTTAGTTAAGTTGCTTACCCTATTCATGTTTCAGTTCCCTTGTCATTTAAATAAGGATCATGCTACTTGCTTTTTTCATGTATATGAATAAAATTATAACTGCAAAGGATTTCATGCGACTTGGGGAAAAGCATTTTACAATTTCAAGGTATTATTGAAAAAATTCCAAGCAGTGATACAATAAAATCAAAAGAATAATCTGCAATGAAGCAAAAAATCAAGGGTCTGAAGAATGTTTGAAGAGTTAAACTGGATATAAAGGAAGTGAGAAGAGTATCTGTGGTAGTATAAAACAAAGTCTGGGACAATCAAAGACCATGTTCTTTATTTTTACATTTCAGGTGATGCTCAGCTGGACTATACCTTACTTGCACTTAGTTTCACAGGCCCATATCTGGCCAGTTATTCTTCAATCCCAGAGTTTGTTCTTTCAGTATGGTAAGAGTAAAAACTTCTCTGATACCATTTGCATTTAATTCATATTTTTGTGTAACTACTGTTGTAGCATAGATTAAGTTAACAAATGTGGAACACATACTGATTTGCCTTCATCTCTTTTTTCCTGATTGATCACTGTCTGCAAACTTTCTGTACCAAAATTACTGTTTATTTTCTAGTATTAGTAGACACTAGCCAAAATGGCTGTTAGCTGTAGCAAAGTTATGTTCTACCTTCTTCCAAATTTTGTTTTTTGGAGTACTTCCAGAGCCTTCAGCATCAGTTAATTACCTGTTCACTGTTGGAAGCTGAGCACCATGCTGTTTGTGGAAGAAAGTTGCCTGCTGAAAAGAAGAAAAGGATTCTAAAGCCGATTTGCATTGGTTTGTCCCCCTGGACTGTTCAGTGGTGCTCTTAATTACTTTTGCTTGATCTTAGTTCTGGCTTATAATTTTGCTCAGTGATTAGACTAATTTGGATCACTGGGTTAGATCATAATTTTCTGCTCATTGATGTGAAATATTATATAATGCAGTGCAGATACAGAAAGGTAGAATATTTAATATTTGAATTGTACTGTGAAATACAATCCTGCTCTTGCCGCCATTGCCAGCAAGCTCCCATTGACTGTGGAGTCTGAGCACTTCAAAATAAATGGGGAGGGTGGAGTAGGAGAAAGGCAAGTAAGGACATGTAAGGAATAGTTGGTAGAGTTTCAATTTAATGGTGATCTTTTCTTGTACAATTGTAAGTGAAGATGCAGAAACTCCTGAATTTCAGAATTTTAGTAATGAGATACTATTACACATGCCTCTTCTTTATCCCTTCTGATGTAGAATAATGTTTGCTGTGATCTCTGATCATACACAGTGGGTCAAGAAGGATATCTGCGTGTATCACACTGGAAACCAACAAAGCCTCACTGGCCTGACAGCTGACACACAGGTCACTTACAGCAGAAGTAACACACATGGTCCAATGTGTTCATTGTGTGCTCTTAAACAAAAATGCACCATCCTGAAAGACTTCTCTAGATTATTCTTAAAAACACAAATACCTAGAAATGTTTAAATGCTTTAAAGTAGTTGCAGTTTCCAAGGCCAAACAATTTTAACCAGTTTGAATCAGCGTGTTACAACTATCAGCAGCTAATTGTCATAAAAAACCAGACTAAGTCATAAAGAATTTAATAACAAAATACAATTACATTAGAATATTAAGCTTAGAATTTATAATAATTTGAACAGAGGTGTGTGAATTTACTGTGAAATCAGGACCTTCATTTTTGTGATTGGATTAAATTGTGCATTCATTGTGAAATGTGTGTGTATAGATGACAGAAATCTCAGTGTTGAGCATTAGATGTCATGACTATATGACAATTGCACAGCCCCAGTACTTTAAGCAGCTAGTTTGGAATCAGAGGTATAAAGGATGTTTTGAAAGATGTCAGTCTCAAAATACAAAGAGCTTGTGGATAACTAAAAGCTGCCTTTCATCTGAGATATTTTATCCCTAATCTTTATTTTCTGTTCAAAGGAGAAGCTTAGTGTCAGATTCCTTTTCAGATACATGTTTCATATCTCAGTAAATTACCTACTATAAAGCCCTGTTGGCATTATCTGGTAGGTATGAGACAGGAACATGCTGACAGATCTTTAGAAAGCAAGATACACTGATATCTTTAAAAGTCAAAATTGTAGTTTATAGCTTCCTGTAATTTTAATGATGGTTATTGCATATGTGTGAATAATTCTCATTTTTTGCATATGCTATAAATGTTAACCATTTTTTGCTTCGTAATTGTTTCTGTGAGTGAATTTATTACAGCCAGACTGAGGGATTATACTGAATCGATTTACAGCAGTGTATGCATTTTAGATTTCTCCTCTCAGCAATAATGACAAATACTAAAGCTATAAATGTTATTTGGATTAACAGTCAGATATATTGTCCAATAAATTAAGAAACAGTTTTAACCATTTTCTTCAAATGATGGTAATCAGTTCTTGGATAGAACCTAAAAATGGAAATGCCGTCAAAAATTAATCTGGATATTGAAAAATATGCAAATTAGATGGGGAGAACATAAAATAGATTATACTGGACAAAAGAAAAGTCAGTGGAAAGCAGATTTCCAGGCTTCTGTCAGCTATACATAACAGCCCACTCAAACTCTGCCCTGGTTTGTCCCCAAATTAGTTTAATGCAGGCATAGCTTGTATGTCTGCATTCACAACACAATTACTGTATTACCTAGGTAATTAATCCATAGATAATTATAGGCTGACTGTGGTTTGTTTCCTCATTATAACACCTGCCAACTGCAAGCATTACTATCATTATGTTACAGATTGGAAAAGCAAGGCTGGGGTACTAAAGAGTTTGGACCAATTTGAGTAGTCACTGATGGAGCTGATAAAAAAAAATTCATTTCTTGTGACCATTGGTCTTTTCACAAAAGGGAGTGCATGGTAATGTTTCTAAAATGTCAGTTATTCAATCATTTTCCAGCAGTAATAATTTTATGTGTGCCTAATTAACCACATCCTTTTCATTCTCAGGAGGACCTAACTTGTTTGACAGCAGAAATTTTTTGTCAGTGACAGAGTATTTGTTTTCCACACTGGATCTTGAACATCAGTCATAATCACATCCAGATCTTTGGCTTCAATGTTTTTTTACCTGTTTAATGGACTTGATTTTCTTTTGCTCTCTTTAATGAAGGAACTGGCAAGAAAACATCCTCTTGTGCAGTGAGTCTCAGCCAGGACTAACAGGGACCTCTCTGAGTTTTAACCCCATGAACTGGCAGCAGCTGTGTTTTGTTGCTGAGAGCTCCGTTAGCATCTGGCTCATTGAAAGGAGTAAGGATGAGCACCACCTGACACAGCAGTGAGTGGCAGACCCCTCAGGCTAAGAGCAAAATCTACAAGTATATTTTAATAACAAAGACTAACAACACACATCGATTTGCAAAGGATTTAGTACCACCTAGTTCACCTAGCAATTGCAGTCAGTAATTGCTAAATCACAACCACTATAAATCTACCTGGTCAACCAAGTGAATTAAATTTATGATTTCATTTCTTAGTACTCACATGACCAGATTATGCACACCATGAAGCTAATACTAATTAGCTGCTTTGGCAGCCTCAGTCCAAAGCTGTGTGACTGAATTAACGTAGTGCCTGGACTGCTTTTCTGTAAGTGGCTATGTTGAACATTGCTTTTGTAGCTATGAAACCATCAAATTTGGATCAATTTCTTCCTAGTAAGCATAGTTAAACAATATCTTGTTGTAATCACAAATTGTACCAAAAGCAGTATCAGTTTTTGATGTGATTTCCAGCTTGTGTGGCTAATTTACAGGTCCAGAGACGACGGCTCTGGCAATGCAATTCACTGAGCACAGGAAAACTAGAATTTATTTATGCCGAAATGTTTTTTGAGTATAAAAGTAGTATGTATCACTCAAGTTGGAGTCCTCAAAGTATAAAACCCATACTTCCAGGTGGCAGCTACTCTACCATTCCCAACTGTGTTTAATGTCATTAATTTAATGTAATCAACATATTGCCACTGACACAGTTACACTAACGAAAGTATAAACAAGGCCTTAATTTGTGATCTGAAAAGAATCCCCAAGGGTTTTGTGCCTTTTGGCATTACAGAATACATATGTAAATAGATAGGCATACTCACTTTTCCTCAATTACTTTTGCAGAAATAAAACCCATATTGAAAACAGATTCATTGTTTTGTATCAGCATTTGCTATTCATATTTCTTCTCCTCAGACTGTGTCTTTTGCCTTTTCACAGCCCTGTGGAACTCCCCGATGATCATGGGGCCGTGAGTCCTCGTGTGGATTTGTTTTTCTCACCTTCTCGTAATGGTGATCCATACTATGGCCCTGATTTGCCAGTTTCAGCCATTGCTGGACTGGAAGGAGATGAAGCAGAAACATTTGTGGTAGTTACTGAATTTTTTTCCGTTTTACTATTCTAAGTCATTCTATTTTCTATGCAAGTGGGTGTTAATAAATTCATATTTCTAATGCTTTTTAAATAAGTACAACCCAGTAAATGGATCTGTTACCTCAACAATATTTTTGAAATCCATTTTACCAGGAGACTGAGAAGGCAGACAGCTGATGCACAGTGCATTACAGTGGTGAGATGTCTGACACAGGACCCAGCACAGTCATATATCTGTGCAGTGGAGATTTGAATCTGTATGCCAGAACCAATGTGAAGGCTGGCAGCATTTAACAATGCCCAAGCTAAAATAACCTGCTGAAACCTTGAAAACCTATTTCCATGCTAAACTGATAGTAACTCTCACATATCCTTACTTCCCTTTGGGATTGCTTTGTTTTGGCTTTGAAAATATCTCAAGCTATGGAAACATTGAAGGCTTTATTCCAGACAGCAACCCCTGCTTCTGAAATACATTCCCATACCACTGGAAGTGTTGGACCTTGCCATTTGTCTCACTTGTATTTGATTATTTAATTTTTATCCTTTCTTGAGATGCTTCTTGTTAGAAGCTTCAAAAGTGTTCTCACTTTGTTTGAAATTTACTTTCACCTGACTACCAACTAGAAGTGTGAAAACATGTAACTTGCAAATCTGGGATTCTCTCCTAAGATAACGACCATCAATTTCTATTTGGTGGCTTGTGATATATATGAGACACCAAAACTAGCCTGCATAAGATGACACTGGCATTATACTGCATCTTCTCAGTGGACAAATGGAAGTTCTGTATTATCAGATAGTGTACAAAGAAGAATCAAAAAATAAAACCAGGAAATTATATTTTCCTGACCTCATCCTCTTTTTGTCACTTCATGCTTTCACAATGGTAGAGGTTTTTAACTGTGTCACTGGTTTCCTGTGGTTTCCAGGGCAATCAAGAACTGTAAACAAATACCCTTTTTTGGATATTGATTCTAAATACATGTGAACTGCTCATATTTGAAATCACTTAGAACATGGAAAAGAAGATAATATGTGCTCATCTGGGACCTTGCCTTTTTCTTCTGCCTTACTGCCTCTTAGGTTATTGCAGATGATGAATTTTGCAAACCCCATTTTGTTCATTATTTTGTAAAGTGAATTACAAGAAGTATTGGGAGAAAAAAAACCCATCTCCTGTATTAGGTCTGTGAGGCTTAATAGAATATGTCCTTGAGTGGATGCTATTCTGTTCAGTAGTAGCAGGTTCTTATGCTTGACCTTGCAGAACCATGTTGTGAATTTTTCCACATGGAAAAGTTTGTGCTTTCAACCATACTAGATATATATACTAGAGACCTCTATAAGATCTTTTCATTCCCAACTGCCATCAGAAGAACCTAGATTTCTTTTCAGCACCTTCAATGTGCTTATGTTCTTCTTATCCATAGAAATATTTCTGGAGTAAAAGTAGGCTATTCTAATGGTCTTCATTGAAGATTTCCTGTTCTTTCACTTTATATGGTAAATACTTTGATAGTTACTTACTGTCCAGTTTTCTTAGATGGGTGTTTTTTGATTGTCAATATTGAAAAGGTGGTGAACAACAAGTTATTTAGAAATGAAATGGTTTTCAGAAATACAAGCTCTTGTTCCTTTTGTTGTGGTGGTGGTATGTTGTTTCCCATGTACTAAACTGTGAGATTCTACACTCACAGTTCAGCACTAGGAGGCAATGAATCTGTTCCTTACATGTTTTCATCCTGCTGCAGACTATGGTAGCTCAGTAATTTTTTTCAGGACTTGAATTTATTGTGCCTTACAGCACTAATTCTCTCCTCCATGCATGCCTGTGCACATAAACTCCATCTCTAACCGAGCAGAAAAGCTGAGCACTGTTAGTTCCTGTAAACCTTAACACTGCAGGGAAATCACATGCATATGTCCTGCCAAGTTAAGGACCTCTTTCCAACACCCCAGCACTGAAAAGCCAGTCTGCTTGTTTGCTTCTTGGCAGTGTGTCAGTGTTCCATGCTCTAGAACCACGGAATGAAGCTGGCTCTGTACCCAAGTGTAACCACAGCGGGGCAGCAAAGGGAAGGGAATTGAAATATCCTACAGCTTTCCATCCTTTTCTTTCTTGCATGAGATTTTTCTGGGTCAGAGTTTTCTAAATGTGCTTTACCACAGAATCACAGAATATACTGCGTTGGAAGGAACCCACTAGGATCATCTAGTCCAACTCGCCTGCACAGGACCTTCCCCAGGAGTCACACCCTGTCCCTGAGAGTGTTGTCCAAATGCTGCTTGAGCTCTGTCAGCCTTGGTGCTGGGACCACTTCCTGGGGAGCCTCTTCCAATGCCCAACCACCCTCTGGTGAAGAATCTTTTTTCTAATGTCCAACCTAAACCTCTCCTGACACAGCTTCAGGCCATTCCCTCTGGTCCTGTCACTGTCACCACAGAGTGATCAGTGTCTGCCCCTCCTCTTCCCCTCACAAGGAACTTGTAACTGCAATGAGGTTTCCCTCAGTCTCTTCTTCTCCAGGCTGAACAGAACAAGTGACCTCAACTGCTCTTTATACACCTCCCCCTTCAGACCCTTCACTGTCTTCCTTGCCCTCCTTTGGACACTCTCTAATAGTTTAATATCTTTCGTATAGTGCAGTGACCAAAACTGCTCACAATATTCAAGGTGAGGCAGCACCAGTGCAGAGCAGAGTGGGACAATCCAGCCCACTTGAATCGACTTCATCTCTAGCATCAATTTTATTCCATTGTCTTTATAAAACTTTTTGTGGCAAGGATCCATCATGGATTCTTTTTTCCTTGAAGAGGTGCTACTCAAAAGGGAGAGAAGTTCAAAAAAAGACTTTTTTATCATCATCATCATCATTATTATTATTATGTACCACCATACCAATGCACAGTCCAAGAAACAACCTAGTTTGGGATTTACATAATCCCATCCTAGGATTAGCATATTTTACCTAGCTTATGTGTAAAGACAGTCATGACAGCAGGTATAAAGGAACATTACAAAAGTTGATTTTACACTGGAAGCTTCTGTTTTGCAGAAGTTTAGTTACAACCTTCCCAAAGACTTGTGATGTTCAAGCCTTATAAAATCAGTGAAAATGCCAATATTAAATGTTCTCTGGGTGATGTAAAGCCCTATTTGCTGCAGATTTATTACTGTTAGTCCTATTTGATTTATAAAGTAAATATTAATATACTTTCTTACTGTAACATTTTCCCCCTGAGAAATTAAAAATGCTTTGTAAGCATAAATAGAGTGTAAGATACTTACCAAGAATCATATAACAAGTGCTTGGTATATTTTGCTAATGAAATCTATGCACTTACAAATCTCTGTCCTATGTTTTAATCACAAGTCCATCAATATTTCCTCTTTTTCTAGAACCTTTAGTGTTTTACAGAATTATAGAACCTTCTTTTTTTTTATCCATTATATTGTTTAGTGATCCTCACCACTTCTGCACACATGCATGGTGCTTTGAATCCTCTCTATTAAATGTTCTCCCAAGGTTTTCTTCTGTTTTGTCCCCCTCTTCCCATCCCTGCATTCACTTTAATCTGGTTCTTTCTATCATGGTATTTTTATGACCTCTGTTACTGCTGTATTTGAACAGGCCACTCTCTGTCTTTAATAATATTTGCTGGAGAAATTCTGTTCTTCCTATTTTATGGATGACAGATTTATGAGAGTTATTTTAGAGAAATGAAATTCAAGGCACATGGGAAGTCCAGGCCAGGGATATTTCTAGCACTTATTTGCAGTTGATACATAGATTGACAGAGCTGTTTTACAGAGCAATTTGGATTATACAATAAGGTATTCAAACAAAATGTGTTTTAGTGCTGCCAAGTATGCAAGAACCACATGTTCACGTTTTGACTATAAAGTGGAAGAATATTTTGAAAAGCAGTTTGAAAGGCATTTGTCATGGTGGGGTCATAATGAGTAACCATTTAAATTGGGGTTTCTAGTGCCTCTCTGACATTTAAACCGTGTTATGGTGGGTCATAGGGTGAGGACAGGGAAGATACTGGAGGGATTTCCGAGTTAGGGATAAATTTGTAACAGATGCAAGTGCTGGAGAATAAATCCACATAAATGTAAATTTAAAAATATATAGTTTTTAATTGAAAATATAGTTCATCATTTAAACAAGCTTCTAGAGAGAGAAGTGAGTTCTCCACCACTATCTCCAGACAAACACTTTTTTGGAGAATGTTCTTTGTCAAGTTACTGGCTTCAGTGAAGGGATGACTAAGTAAAATAATGCTGATGTTAAACATGATGTCAGACTCTATGAGGTAATGATCCTCTTTTTCTTACCTTGAAATGTATGCAACAGCTTGTACAGATACTTGTCAATTGTTGACTGAACTTGTTTATTTTCATGCTGAAGCCTAGAAATTGTATTAAGACTTCAGTGCATCCCACTGCCCACTGCTGGACTGCAACCTCAGAAATATACATGGGCTGTAAAGAAGGATATGTTTTGGCAATTGATGCTGAGAAATACAGTGTTTCTGTTCTTCACCAAAAAGCTCCACCTGGTAAGAAATAGCTGAGTGTGTTGTTTCATTCGAGTAGGGAGGAAAGTGGATAGGTGACAGCTTTTTGTGCTTTCTTCTTTTCTCTTATTGGGTACCTTACAGAAATTATAAAGCTGTTTTGTAGAACTCTATTTCTTTTATTAGTACAGCATGTATATGAGAATGTCTTTTGAGCTTCTTTGGGGGTGTTTTTAATACTCAATAACTGACTTTCATTTTTCTTTGTGAAAAAAAAAAACCAAACCAAAAACCACCACCAACAAAAAAATGTAAATACATCAAAATGGATTAAATTAACTATATTTCCAGGAGTCCAGATCTTATTAACCAGCCCTACTAGATTAACATTAAACTGTTAATATACCAGTTATACACATTCTTTTTACTATTAATTAAGTACCAATAATTTATTTTATTTTGCATGAAATGTTGGATAATCTTTGTTTGCTATGTTAGATAATGTTAGAAGTGATCTTTGAGGTCTCATGAGTCTTCAAACAACAAAACTGAAGCAGTGTGGCTTAATAGCATTCCTAAATGCCAGCTCTTACATACACTCTTTTATAATGAAAACAAGGCTGCAAACACTACCAGGCTTTCCTGCAGAATGTATGAAGCACAGAGAGTGAACAGAAGATATCTTCGGCTTCAAACAAAGAAATCTGCTTTTAATTTTTTCTGGAATGAGAGGATTTCTGATTGATTGCAACTCACCAAGGTGGTTTGTGCTCTGTGTATTCCCATCTGTCTTTCTTCACGTGGACCTTTGGCAGGCTATAACTAACTAAAGTTTTGCAGCCCATTTCACACCTTCTTTTTCTGGGAATCCTGAGGTGTCTCCTCTGCAGAATGCCACTACACTTCTGTGCCCATTCAGAGGGCTCCCAAAATGGAGGATGTTAAGACACAGCCAGCAAAAATGGTTCCTTTGACAATCTACCGCATCATCTTTTGATGGGATGGAAGGTGTCAGTCCTATTGTGCACATGAAGTTCATGCTTTGGTCAGGTCTAGGGGGAGTATTGGAATATACCTCTCTCTAGCACAGAGCTGGTTCTGTAAAAAACACTGAATTAGTGGTAATACATAATCTCCTGGTAATTTTTTCTTCTGTTTTCATATAGTACATGATTTTTTAAGCTGGAAAAAGTATCCCTGACTTTCACTTTTGGCAGTTAACAGCAAAATGGAAGGCTGCTTTTAAAACAACCCGACAAACCAGCATTATTTCTCTTTTTGAAACTATCAGAGTGTTAAATTTAGCAAATCAAGAGTTGGAAATCATCAAGAAAGAAAAAGATGGGGTGTGATCAAAACTTTTTTACCAGCTGAGTAGAAGGCAATAAGAATATTTGCCATTTCAGATTTTTCTTGGCCTATGTATTCTTCTTTGAGTCCTGTCCTAAAACTGTATAACAAAATGGTCTGTATTTATGTTATACTGAAGCTTCTGCTTAATTTAAAGCATACTGCAATCTGTGTCTATTTAGCAGACTGCTTAAGTGTATGGCCAGCTTTAAGCACATGCTGGATTCCTGATATGGTGTTGCAAATAGAATCATAAAGCAGCCACAACATTTCACTTGGGTATTGTTTTCAGAGTGGCTGAAGTTTCCTTTGCAAGTGTATCGAATAGCAAAAAAAAAAAAAAAAAATCATTGTTACAAGTAAGAATACCGTAACTTAGCACTGGAAGGAAGATAAATCTGCATCTATATCACTCTCCATGCCAAGTCCATGTTATCTCTTCTTTACAGCTGTAAGCTGAATAACAGAACTGTGCCTGCTTAGTTGCACAGATGACAGAAATGGTAGATATTGAGGAAGAACATTTTTCATTTAGTGTACTGAACCTGGCCTTTTGTTCAGTAGAGTGGAATACAAGTGACTTTTATTGCAATACTGACATACAAACAAGGTTGACATTACAAATTGTTTTCTTTTGTGCAGAATTCATGCAGAAAATAGCGGATGTGGTGTCCTATGTTCGTAGAGAAGTGCAGAAGAAGAAAGGTATTTCCATGTTCAAATGAAGCTAATAGGTTTTTAGGCAGCACTGCCGATGTCTGGGAATAGTAATATGTGAGTACAGCTGGAAGCCACTGGTTAGAAAAACTCATCTCACACTGACCTCTGCCAGACACATTGTTGGCAATCCTATGTGTGTTTACATGACAAAAGATTAATAGATTTTGTGCTAATAGACAGTCAAATTAAAAGCCTCAGGAGAAACAATGGCAGCGGAAAAATTTCTGGTTTTTCTAACTTAAATTGGAATAAGTGCTAAAAGAGGTTCCCTACTGCTGAGTTTTAGCATTTCTTTAGAACTGCAATCACTTGTAATTTATCTGAGTTAGGATTTAGGAGTTTGTTTCAAACACTTTGTTTTGGGCCCCACAGTACAAAAAAGATAGGATGGATGAAGTTCAGCACATTTCCACAAAGATTATTGCAGTATTAGTACATGACATACAAAGATGGTCTGAGAGAAATATTGCTTGTTCAGCCTGGAGGAAAGGAAATGAGGGATTTTACTATTGCTTTAGCTATCCAATGAAAGGTTACAGAGAAGATACAACCAGACAGACAAAGGACACAGTTTGCATCAACAGAAATTCTGGGCATATATTCGGAAATAAATCCTTTCACAGTGAAGGTAGTCAAACATTGGGACAAGTTGCCCAGAGAAGGTATGGAATTTCCATTTTTGGGTATATTCAAACCTTAGCTAATGTGCCTCTGGACAACATGATCCAACTTTGAAGCTGGTTCTGAGTTTGAAGTCAGCTCTGTGCTGAGCAGGAGGTTGGATTAGAGGACGTCTAGGATACTTTCCAACCTAAATGACTTAATGATCTTGTTACTCACAAATAAATAGTAAATCATCCCAGATTTGGAGTTGCGACAGGTTGCAATAAATTAAATTTTATATTTTGTGTTGATTTTGTGCTTTCAGGTGGCAAAGCAGACAATCTGCAAAAAGCAGTTTTACTTGCCATGGCATTTTGTAATGAGGGACTGTACGCAGCTGGAAGAGTAAGGCATCCTTGATGCTTTTGAGTGTGTGAAAATCAAAGAACATTCAAATGGAATATATTTTCAGAGTTCACTGCAAAGATAGGAGTTAAGAAAAAGTGAAGGGCTGCAGAACTATAAAGGTCCTTTCTGGTGTTGTCTGTATTTACTTTGTTAAGACTTGACACAGGGGAGAAAAGTGTGAAAATATTCTATTTTTGTAGTCGTAGAAGCAATAAAAGAGGACAATCCTGGTTTTATTCAAGAATATTATAGTGGAACAGAAAAGAAGGATGGACAAAAAAGTAGGAAAGGAGAGAAAATGGCCAACAGAATTGCCAAATTGTTTTGTGCAAAATCTAACTCAATATCTAACCCAATCTGACAATGCCATTGTACATTCATGCTTAAGAGGGGGACAAATTTTTACAATGTCTCAAAAACAGCAATATGAAATCTAACGCATTAGCTGATGAGAGAGTCTGTTGTTATCAAACACGGACTGTCACTAAGAATTAAAGAACACCTTCATGTTCAATAGATTTATTATCTTGGGATAGAGTTCTTTTGATTTAAACAGAATAAAGACAAATGAGACCATTAGTGATGGGATACAGTTAAACACTGCTACTCTAGTGATTTTCAGAAGAATTTACAGTTCTGTTTGCCAGATAGTATATGTGACATTGACCTCATGTGGATTTGTACTTTTCTGCACAGGAGGGCATATTAATCTTTTATCACATCAAAGATCTGCAGTATGAGATCAAAATCTGTGCTGATATCTCACAGCCCATATCCAGCCTCATATTTTCTCCTGATTACAGCAGCCTTCTGCTTGTCACAGACCAGGTACAGCATCTGAGATACGAGCACTACGTAATGGGATATTCCTGTGATTCTATATGAATATGCTGATACTATAGTACAAAATGTCTAATGCAATCACACAAGTCAACAAATTATATCAGAGGTGAACACAGTACATTCTGTGTTTCTACTGAAAACTGGAAAGACTTTTAATGAAGCACAGAACAATTGTTTCCTACAGATGGTGGAATACAAAGTACCTTATGTTGAGCTTTTCCAACAGAAATTCTTGTGTGTCTACAGCTGAGTACATGTTCAGGGTTTCCCATGTGTCCAAGCCATGGACCTGCTGGGCATGAACTCCAGGCCTGATGTGTGCCTGCACAGGGAGAAAAGTGTAGCTGGGATGTACCAGACCTACTGGGACTCTGCAGTAGAATTGTTCTCTACACATACATCAACTTTTGTGTTGGTTTAGAATATTTATTAATTTCTGGAGTAACATGAAATTGGGTGTGTTGAAATTATTTTATTAAAGCAAGTTTGAGAAACAAAACTTCTTGAAAATGTGATCAGCTGGATTGTTCTAAAATGAACTAACCTCATCTTCAGCCAGTGTAAATTAATATAATCCACTAAATTCAGATTAATCCTAGTGGGCACTTTTTACCTCAGATTAGAGTCAAATATAAAAGTTCAAAGACTGAAGCTCAGAAAGATGGGAGGTTTTTTTGAAGCCTTTGAAAGCTTTTAATGAAAAGTTTTGTAGCCCAGTGATGGATTATGTCTCTTTATTTGTCAGGGGACAGTCTATAGTTACAAACCTGCCCACAGTGGAGAAGCTGTCAAACTCTTGGACACATCCAGCAGTTGTTTTCTGGCAGCTGATTTTCTTACTCCAGGGAACAACTATTGTGTGGTAAGAAATTGTATTCTAATATAGAATAGTGGCTCTTCTCAGGTAACCAATATGTTGCTAAGGCACAAAATGAAAAGCCTTGCAGAAATCAGGACTGTTCTGATATTTGTTACAGTTGTGTAACTTCTCATTAAGGAAGTAAATGGCATTCATTCAGCTATAGCCTATAAGAGGGTCAGAACTTGCCTTAGAATGCAGGTTGGATAATTTATGTTGTACTGGGTCTGCTGCTGATTTATGTGACTTACATTGTTCAGGAAGATAGCTGAGCAAAAGATGGATTCAGTTCAGAGAACTGATGTTGTCCAACAATTGCTACTGATCTTTTCAGCCTTCTGTACAGATCAGAACATCCTGAGAGATACCTCTGCCCTGGGTCCAGGGACAAAGAAGGCCTTACTCATGGACCTGTTCATTCTTAGAAATTCCTTGCTTTTCATTGTCTTTTACTCCTGCAAGACATATATTTTAGCCAGCAATTCATTTCCAGGCCATGGATTCTCCAAGTAGCCAGCCTAGGAAACCTGGGGTCATAGTTGATGAATGTTCACCATTAGCATGGGAATGCTAAATTTTACCTGACTGTGTATGAGTACTGTGAAGGCTGAGTGATCTCTAGCCTTACTGCACTGGGGAATTACAAAATTACCTGAATATAAGAAGAATTCAAGTATTGTTTTGATATCTATCATTTTTCATGTGAGAAAACAAGACCTCTCCTCAAGGCTTTTCCTATGCAAATAAAATTATAAGCAGGTTGTTCTGTTGCTGGCAGAATGGTGGGAGTGCTAATATTGATCAAGCTTACGTATTTTGCCCTAAGTTGTCTCATTCTGCTTAAAGATCATTCCTGTAGTTGCAGGAATGCACAAAAAGTTATTGAAAGTATTCCTTAAGCATCTTAAGTACCTTGCAGCAACTGGACTTTTTGAAAAGCTAAATAATCTCAAGTGAAACTAGTAACCCTTGATCTGCTATGCTCAGAGATTAGTTGAATTTATATTCTATTGGAGATCCCTAGTCACTTCCAGACTATTTGGTTATTTCATCCTCTTTTGACTCTGTTTTTCTCTGTTCAACAGTCCGTAACAATTTCAGGTGAAGTACAAGTTTGGTCCTTGGAAGATGGAACTTTCCTCAGCAAGCTAAACCTTGGTACTGAGGTACATGTAACCAGGAGCTTGTATCATGACTGATACTTAAAATTTTCTGTATTTTTCAACTGATAGCATAATATTGCACAGATCTGGATCAATCAGTGCTGAAGAAAGCTCAGTCATGTCTTTAAGTAACCCATGGATGAAATTTAAAGAAGATTATCTTTCAGAATGTTTCCTTGAGCTAATCATGTCATATCTATCTTGACTACAAAGCAGAGGAAACATTTCAGCCAAATGTCCTAGTGATGTGTCTTTAAGCACATCTTTGTAAACAATATCTAAATTTTTGTGGTATTCCTTTTTTATTTCTTTTTAATGAGTAACAGAAAAGTTTCAAAAGTATAAAAGCTAAATGCCTTGACTGTTATGAAAAACAGCTTTTAAGAATTGAGTTGATAAAAGTATTTCAAACTGTTCATGCTTGGTCCTCATTTAAGATGAAATCTGACATAGTAAGGAAAAAAATCCCTTTCTGTAACAGCTGAACACGCAACAGTGCACTCACTGTTTTATTTAGGTGAACCTTCTTTCACTTGAAATCTGGAGAGTGGATGTAATGGTTGATTTTTTTTTCTGCAAAGAACAGAATTAGCTTTTGATCTGTAGCTACAAAGCAGAGATAAAATTTCCATGATGTCTCTAAAATACTCTGTTTTATAAATAATGTTTTTAAATAAACCACTTGGGGTTTCTTCTTCAAATTTTAGGGGCCTTTAAATAGCAAAGGAAATTGCATACTAACAAATAGCATAATATATAAAAATATGTTGAACTGTTAAGTATCTTCTACTTCTCAACTAGGCAACTTCTATGGCTTGCTGTCCCTCCTCCAACAGTGTTGCTGTAGGGACCCAAATAGGTCAAATCTGTTTCCTTGATGTTACCAAAGCTGAAGCTCCACGGATTGTTCACAGAATTTTTCTTTCCAAACTTCCAGTGCTGTCTTTGAAGTAAGTATGTAGTAGGGTAGGAATATTGTCGATTTATTGCTTGAGTAATGATATTAGTTGAACAAAAAAACTTCAAGTTTTTATTCAACAAATAACAAGTTAAAATATTTTAACAGCTTCTATGTTTCCCCAACATATTCTGAACTGCTTGCAAGAATAGTTGCAAGATTTACATGAGAGAAATGTAATAAATCTGTATTTTAAGAAGGTTTAACTGAACACAGAAGGTACTGATGTATAAGATCCTTTCTGAAAGATCACCATATGCAGTAATTTTGCACAATTCCGTGTATATGACTTTAAAGGATTATTTCTTACTGAATATAAATTTAAGGTTTTGTGAAGTTAAGTTTAAGCTTTTTGGTCATCTCTTTTTTATGGTGGATTTTTGTTACCATTGTTAATTATTCATTTGCATGAAGTTCTGGAATTTACCAGTCCTCCTGTAATTACCTCTAGTGACTTAGAAGGCTTTTTTTGTTTAGTTGGGTTTTTTTGTTGGTTAGGTTTTTTCTCCCCAGTTATTGAAAAGTCTGAGAGTATTTTACTCTACTTTGCAAAGGAGATAATGGATTTTGAACTGTTAAACTTTAATATAAATCTGCCTTTTATTTGAGACTCAGATGTATCTCTTTTCACAGCTACCTAAGACAGAACTTTAAAAATAAATACAGAAAGTAATTTGTTCAAAATTAAATCAACGCAAAGACGTGTTTTTTCAAAATAATATCAAGATCTGTATAATAGTTTTATTTCTGAAAAGGTGAATGTAAGAGAAATTCTGACTTAACGAAGTTGTTAATGCAGACTGCTGTGGAATATGATCAGCTTTAGACTGACCATCCACTCAATTAGAAACTGCACTCATAGCACTGGGCTTTATATCAGGCCCTAACCCTGTAAACTCAGAAGTTGAAATTTATATTTATGCTCTCAATGAAGTCAGCAAGTTATGGGAGTGAAATTATTTGACTTTTTTATTAAGTGTATTGAATTAATTTCTACTTGGATTTGCATTTTATGTAGTTATGATCAGAGTGGCCAGTTCCTCATTGCAAGAGCTACAGAAGGACACATCTTTATTTTAGATGCTCGCCCATCAAAATTATTCCAAGTTCTGGGATATATAGGTAATACATGTAACAACATTAATTACATTTTCTTTTCACTATTTTCTGCATTTTAAGTATACTTTCCAGTCAGGCTAAGCCATTCACCTTCATTCTACTTATTTTCTTGAAGGACTACACATATTCTTCCCACCTGCTTTATTCTTTCCCACCAGAGTTCTTTTTGGGGTTTTTTGTTTTGTTTTCGGGGGGTTGGTTTGTTTGGTTTCGGGGTTTTGCCTTTTTTTTTCCCCTTTGTAATTTTAGTTAGCAGATGTACCAATATTACCTTTCTTTCAGAGTATGTATAAGTCACAGGGAAAATAATGGATTAGCTGACAAACCGATCACAGCTCCAGCACAAAAGTAATAGTGGTGGCAAAGAACTAAAGAACTTTGTGAGAATTTGGACTAAAAAACTGTTGGTTATGATTGTTGTGTGTAATCTCCTGCTACAAATTTCTACCACAGACATCTTTAACTTGGGGACTGCTGAAATGTTGATAGTGAGGAATAAAATATGATGAATTTTAACTCACAAAAACCCCTTGATATTTGTGAATTTATTTTTCCAAAAACCTTATTCTTACAGCTCATATCTGTGTGTATAGATCTTCACCATAATTTTAAGTACAAAGGACACTACTTTATCATTTTAATTGGTTTAACAAACAGAATTATATCTCCTTAAATAATTTTTGTAATTTGCCTGATCATGTTCTCATTGTCTGGATGTTTTGTTAGAGGAGGGTTTTTCTGTACTTTATCTGGCAGCTATCAGCAGACAGCCTCAAAATTGCTACAATTCAGATCTGACCATTTAATGTAATAATAAGGTGCTGGTGCTTAGGGATTCCCTGCACCCAGTGCCTCAAATGGAGTTGTGTGCATGCAGCACTCCTGAGCTGAGATCCTGTTCCAAACAGGAACCTCGTTTTGTGTCACAGGCTATCTTAGTAAAAACAATGTTACCATGCTTCAGTAACAGTTTCCATTGGTGTTCCTTACCCGCTTCAGTACTGGCAGATGAAGTGCTCCATCTTTCTGTAACTTCTGACTTAAAGAATGACTTAGTTGAAGTGATGGTACTTCTTAATGTAGCAGAGGTCCAACAAGCAAGACTGGAAATTTTTCATCTGTCTTCAGCAATCACAACAGGTAAGAATTGAAATATATACTAACTTTTTCTAGGGCAATAAGCCCAATGTCAGATTTTCAAATTATTTACATTTATTTTTAAAAGGCCTTACAGTTTATAAACTTCTCAAAAAGTAGTTTTGTAGTTTTCAACAAAGTTAGTATTTTATTTAAATATCCACTAATGCTGGACTTCTTTTTGTGCCTATTTTTAGACATATAAAATGGGGCTTTATTTTCAAAGTTGCTGAAGATCCACAGTTATTGTCTTCATTTCAATTTTATATCAGGTGCCTTGTCAGTCTTAATTTCAGGTGTCCCTTTAAAGCTCAAATTAGGGAACCAAAAAGAATGAAATGCCCTTCTGAAGATGTGAACTTCAGTGTTTTAACCAATACCACCCAGGCTGTGCGTTCCTCATGACAGAGATTCCTAAAACAAGTTCTAGATGAAGGCAATAGTGACATGAACCTGCATGCAAACTAATTAGCACTGCTGACATAATACTCAAGAAGCAGAGTAGTGTATGCAAATTGTCACATCACTGTGGTTAAACTGTTTCTAGTACTTCTTTAGAGCCAGTAGACCTGTTGCTGTGCTTCACTGCAGTGTGCTGCACCAGCACAATTCACTGAGTTGCTGTTAAATCTAACTAATTAATTCCCAATCTCTTCCCTGAAAACTCACATCATGCTCACTCCTTGCTGGGGATCATTTTCATAATTACATGATAGACAAAGCACCTGCATTAGTGATAGTGATGCCTCTTGCTCCCTCTTTCTTTTATCAATCTTTTAGATAATGATAAGTATGTGGATGAACAAGGAATGTTTTATACTAGTGCCCTGAAAAAGGAGCAATATGATCTGGATTGCCCTTTGAGCTCAGCAGTCAGATTGAAGGATAACATTGTGTATGGCTACTGCTCCTGTGCACCTTTCATCTGTAAATACCACCTCTCTGAAGAGGTAATTTCTGAAGTTGCTTTGTTTTGGGTGGTGGTTAAATACCAGCAACAAAGGCTGTAGATGAAATTAATATAGCAGGATATTATCTTAAAGAAACCCTCTCTCTACTAAAAATACCTATTCCATCCATACATCAACTTTCAGTATCCTACCACTTGCTCAGAAACCTGGCAAAAGTAATGTCCTTGTTCTGCTATATTGGTTCTTAAAATCCACACAGCTTGCAGGCACTTCACATGTGGCTTGTGTGCAGTTGCTGTGGGTTTGTGCAGTCTGCTGAGTAACCTGGACATGCAGCTCCTGAAGGGACCGAGCCAACATAAGCCCAGGACTCTCAGATGCAAACCCAGCCCAGCCTCACAGCGAAGTAGTGGGGGCTTGAGGAAGCCACTGCCATTGCCTGCTGAGGAACTGCAGCTCTCTGCAGCTCGTAGGTCTCCCACAGTTTAAGAGTCAAATCAGGTAAAAAGGTGAATTCTGAAGGTCAGCATTCCTCCTTGACATGTCCCATCCTTTCTGAGCCAAGAAATTCCAGGCTCGAACATACTGAATCCAGACCCTTTGCAGAGAGGAGAAGCAAATCAGCAGCACAGCAATTGCACTACTTCCTCAGCTCAGTAATCTAACAACAGTTTAAACTGCAATGCATGTGGTAACCCACAAACCTCTCATTAATGTGCTCAAAATAGCACAGATATTTCATAGATATCATCTGAGCTGCTGCTAAACTTTTGCTTGTTTGGCAGAATAAGTTGGAAGATTCATCAGTATTTTCATCAGAAAAGAGGATTCCTAGCAATCAGTTTGGATCAGGTTTGCTGCGTTTATCACCCAACAGCCAGTGGCTGGCAGCAGCAGCCAAGGATGGTGTTTTGTTTATCTACAATACTTCTACTCTGGTAGGTGGACGTCTGGGCACAGGCTTTGTTTGACTTACGTGAGACAGAAGTGTGAAAATTACTTTCCTTCACTGTAAACTTTTCCTCACCTGAATAAAAGGTGTTCGAGAAAAATTTATGTTGAAAATGAACTGACCTAGCATTATACAAGACAATTGTTTTTATAATGAATGTGTATACAATCATACAAACCACTTACTTCCTTCTTCAGTAAGTCTTAGTGTAGATAATTTTGCTACTGTTCTTTACCTCCTGCAAAATGAATATACTACAAACTTGTCCCATGTGTAGTCAAACCTTTTAAACTTAAAAACCCTCACATTTTATGTACTATATATTGCCATTTTGGATTGACTTTTATCTAAACATAAAGAAACATTAAAATATTTTAAAAAATTAAATAATTAAAATAATTTAAAGACAGACTCCATTATAAAAATGTATTTGCTGATACTGCTTCCCTGACTTCTCTAGGATATACTTGCTCAAAAGCATTGTCACTCGTATCAAGGAGAGGGAATCAGATCCATAGTATTCTCCCTGGATGGCAATTTCATCCTTGTTAACAGTGAAAATGATTGTGCCCTCGTGTGTCTGAAGTGGAAGTATGTATAAAGTGGCAGACTAATATTGATTGTGTCATTTCTTGTATCCTGATAGATTCATTTTTGCATCTACTTGTGATTCTAGACTTCCTTTTTCTTAGTCTGAAAGTAAGGAGAAGAACTGGATAGAAATAAAATCATTCTTCTCATCTTTAGAGGCAGCCTGGCCTCCCTAGCTCAGGAAAAGTCTTGTACTTTGGGTCTGATTGCAGCACAACATACAGGAGTATCTTCTGAGAAGTACCACCAATAGTGATACTGCTTATCATTCTCAAATCAGCTGTCTGGAAAGGGCTCTCTGGGGAGGTAAGGGATGTAATCTCCTGAGATACTGTTCTAACTCAGGATAAGGAGACATCACAGCTTTAATGGGAATTCTGCTGTGGCTACGGAGAGCTCTTAGCAGATATGAGGAGTAAGAGATGCCTGAAAGTACAGCTTTTCTGTGGTAAAATAAATGTTCGGGTAGATACACAGATTAAAGATGACTCTGTCAGAGCAATATTTCTAGTGTGGGTAATTCGTCTTTCAGAATTTTTACTTCTGTAGAGACTTCACTTAATTTATGCAATTCTAGAACTCAAACAATACAAAAATATTGAATAGGCATTTTTAAACAACTTAATAATTGTGTTATAAAGAATATTTAATACTTTGTCCTTTTCCATAATATACAAAAAATACACCAGTTTCCTTTCTGTTTACCAGGGACATAAAGGAAACTGAAGTTGAGGAAGCTGCTCTTTACTGGCAATCTCTACTTGATATACTGAACAAGTCTACTTCAGATGAAAATTCTGTTTTAAAATCTATGGCAGAATGGAAGTTTGACCAAGAATCCACATCAAAATCACTTCCAGTAAATTAATTTGTTTTCTTTACTTTTATGGGGGAAAAATGGTGTTTTCTTTCTTTTTATGGGGAAAAATTATTTTATCATTATCCTAAAATTGTACATGATAAAAATTGTCCTTGATACACTGATCCTTTTGTTAAAGTGGAATAATACCCCTGAGGATAGGCTGAATATGCTTCAATAGTAATTTGTGGAAGAGTACTGTCAAAGAAATGGAATATTTATGGAAAGATGACATTCACATCTTCAGTTTCACTTGCTTTCCTCAGCCACAGAAAACTCCGTCAAAGTCAGTTTCTCCTCATGTGAAATTATGTGTCATTCCCAGTGAGATATTACTGCTATTTATTGTGTGTTACTAATTGTATATTTTTCCATTGAAATCAATCAAAATAGTGATTACAGAGATTAGTCCAGTCAATCATTTGAGTCAAAAGGCTTTGCATAATAGCAAGGGTTTGCAGGATCAAATCTGGGGACTGGTTACGCAACAAAAATGTAACACTCTCTAATTTGGTGGTAGTGGTGGTGTTTCTGATGTGAGTCCACTTTTTATTTAATTTCCATCTTTCGTTCATTCTCTCTCTATGTACCCAAGCTAGATGTTTATATCCTTAATTTCAGGAGGCACCGCTGAAATCTTCTAATGTAGAGTTGACAGAAGAAGATGGAAATGTCACAAATACCAATGACATGACGTGGATAGACCAGAAAATGCAGGAGGTACTTTCACAGAATAAGTATTAATCAAAGCCAGAGTTTTCAAGGGTCATTAATCACTTGGGGTGCCAAGGTATTTGCTGTAAAGGGATCTAGTTTCTAAAGCTTTTCTCACATTTAGACCTCTCTTTAATCAGATCTAGACTTTTAGAAATTCTAGGCCAAGATTATAAACACATCAGAGAAGGTGCCTAGCACAATAGCAGCTTTAAAGTCCAGAAAACCACTTCTATGTAAGGAGTAAACAAACAAACCAAACCAAACCAAAACAAAACAAAAGCCTGACAAATTCATTTCTTTTAGAAACTTATAAAGACTTTTTTATTCTAAATGTCAAAAAGTTGCACAGAAGATTACTACCAGAAACCAAGCAGGTTACTCAATGAAAAATGAAAACAATGAACATTTGCAACAATGAAAAATCTAAGGATTAAAAATTCTGGCAGTAGGCTTTATGCAGTTCAATGAGTCTGTAAGCATTGCACTTTTAATTATGTCTTGTTTTAGTATTTTCCTTTTTTTAAGTGCTATTGCCATACAACCAGTTTACAATGTGCCCTGGCTGTAAAATCTGTTTTCTCTTGTGCAAGTCTAAGGATCATCCTATTGAAGTAAGGTTGTGTCTATTTCAATTTTTAACCCTTCTGGTATTTTATTTTCTGTAGAAATAATGTTCCTTTAGATTACTTCGGTATTTTTTTTCTCTTGCCTTTTTTTCAACAATACATTTGTTGTATGTCAGGTTATGAGAGAAGAGAATTGGAGGTTTGCTAACCAGAAGGAGGAGCTGCAAGTGGGAATTACAAAGCTGCGTGAGACTGTGAGTTTCTTACAAGGGTAATGGCTCAGCTTGCCAGTTTTGTTTACAAGAACACTTCCTTTATGGCTGTGAGCTCTAGTGCTCAGCTCCATTTTTGTCATAAACTCTGTGCAGGTATTAAAGAGATGTGTTTCTTCAGGGACCAATGCTGAAACTGCCAGGAGCTACTGTCTGCTTCACAGTTTTCTTTGCTCCAAAGGAATATTTTGTAGCACCCGTATACCTTATACACTCTGTCCCCTCAGCAGGCTAATTTCTGCCTGGCTAACAACCTGCCATTATAGAAAATATTGTCCTCTCCTTTTTCTTCTGTTTCTTCCCATAAGGCAGTTAAAAGTGCAGGTAATTAAAATATTTTTTTCTGATATCAAGTTCTATAGTGTTAAAAATAGCACTTCCTCTATTCACACTTAAATTACTTTTTATTACTTATATTTATTTTTAAAAAACACAGGTTCAGAAAATGATGCATGAAAATGAGCAGGTGCCAGACGTTGAGAAACTCGAGCACAGGGAGTTCAACCTGGATTTAGAAGAACAGGAGCGAGCACAAGCAGAGGCTGAAGAAGACGTAGCCAGGGTATGACAGAATGGGGGAACATTTTAAAACTATCAGTGGAAAGGAGGAAAATGAGTGAATAACAGAGGATTATCTCAAAGTTGCTGTTCACTGCTGAGAAGCAGAAAACCAGAAAAGTATTTAATGTCACTTTTTGAAGCAGGTGAAACTGCTGATGCAGACATTGCAAATTGGAATATGATTTATGCCAGAAACTATAAATCTCACACTGTGGACTTGGGCACATTCCTTAAGTTCTAGAATGCTTTTCTTCACCTATAACATAATGCCTTCAGTGCTATGCAATATAGTTTTTGGAGAAGATGGCAGTGATAGTCTAAGATGATTAAATATTGATAATTCATTTCATCTGTTAGTTTTCTTTCAATAACTCAATGCAAATTGTCCATATCTTGTCACTTAGCACATCTTGTTATTGTCTCTTTTCTATCTTGGAAGGCAAGGAAGGAGATTGAGATGGAGATTTTATCCTACTGCTATTTGCAGGATTTAATCAAATATGAGTGCTGGGATGTTATGTCTGTAAAAGCACATGTAGTTAAGGTAAGCTCTGCTTTCTAAGACATTTTCTGCAGTAGTTTATTTGTTCCTTGAAGTACAGAGACAAAATAACACATTTCTTATTTGCTTATGGTGTAGGAAAAACTTTACCTCTTCCCAGGGCTCGAGGAAATCTTTTAATCTGTTCATTTTCTCTGAGCCTGTCTGATTTTACCTTTTCAGGTGGAAAAGGGTGCTGATTAGCAAATAGGCAACTCTTTAATTCCTTGATCTCGGACAATATATTTACACAGGATTGCTAAAAGGAGAAGTAAATACTATTTTTCTTTGTGCAGTCCATATGACTTCTGCAACACAGAACATAAATGCAAAATTTAAGCCTGATTTTGCCTAATTTAGACTGAGGGAGATGAGTCAAACTGATGATACTGGATTATCCCAAGCATAGTGAAAGACCAAGTCATTTTACAAAAAAATCTGGTTCTGGTTTCATTCTGTGGAGAAAGATGGATAAAGAGACCACATCCATAGATTATTTTTTAAAACTGTATTTAATACATTGTACTAATTGATCCTCAATTTTATTCCTGATTCTAAGAAGTGTTTGTAACTCTTTAGCCTTCAGATATTGAACAAATGAACTGATAGAAGCATTCTGAAGAACTTCTTACTTTGGGTTTTTGTATTTTAAATTTGAGCAGTGCTTCCATATGGATTGTCAAGTGAGTAATTATCCACTGAAGGAACGTAGTAAAGAAGAGCTGGAAAATTTGAAGAAAGTTCTCCGATTAAAGAAGACTGAGACAGCTGATCTTAAGGTACAGATTGTGATGTTCTGAGCTGGCATCTTATCACTTCTTTATCTAGTTACATTCCTAAGGCCCATTGTCTTGCTGTAGAAGTTGGCCAAAAAAAGTTTAAAAATATAAATGAAGATAATTTTTTTTTTTTTTTTAAATGTATTAGTCTTAAATAATCACAGAATAGCTGAGGTCAGAAGAGCCCTTTGGAAGTTATCTAGTCCAACAACCCTGGAGCATTTATTCAGGGCTGTGTACAGTGAGGCTTGGAATATCTCCATGGTGAAAGAATTCATAATCTCTCTGGGCTATCTCTTCTCACGTTTGATAACCCTCACAGGAAAAAGAACCTCCCAAGCCTCCTCCTTCCTGAGGGTAAACAATTCCAGTTCTCTCAGTCTGTCCTCACGTGTAAAATGTTTAAAATCTTTACTCATATTAATGGTCTATTGCTGGACTTGCTTCAGTATTCCCATGTGTTGTACTGGGGAACCTACAAATGGACTCAATATTCCAGATATGATAATTTCAACTTGTATTATTTTGATCACTGAGCTTAACTGAAGAATATAACCTCTAGAATTCTTTTTATGATGTGCCACTGGATCACTTACAAATTTAACACAGTTGCCATGTTTGTGATACACAGACTCAGAAGGAAAATCTTGAGGTTGACTCTGAGACTGCTTTATCTGAGGAAGAAGGAGAGAAGGCAGCAGAAGTGGCTGATGATGGTGCATCTCACTGCCTGAATGGAAGCCTGAGCTCTCAGTATGGTGGGGACATATCCACCGTATACCACCAATGTGACTTGCACACTAAGGAGCAGAAATTCAATCAGACAATATTACTGAAGGTGATCTCTTCTGAAATCTGTCTTAGTGCAGTGACACTGCCATATCTGTTGGTTTTCACAGCACAGCCACTGTTAGATTTTGGACACAGTGACACTAAACAATGGAGAGTTGCACTAGTCTCTGAGTAACTGAGACAAAAGCTGATAAATGCACATAATGCTGTGGATTTGTCAGCCTGGGTTTGGAAGAACAAGATTTTATGAAATTGGTTATCCAATTTCAGGGTATCTGCATCCTTTTCATGGTGCATTTTAGTAAATTGACACAGTAAGAGAGACATATGGTTTACCATCTTAATGTTCTACTTTTCTTTGTTGAGATCAATTATTTATGCTAAAAGAAGAATTTATCCACTAAGAATATATGCTTTTTTAAATGATTATAAGGTCTGAGGTGTTTTTAAAAAATCTGTTTCCAAGGTTTGTTTGTTTAATGGGCACATTTTACTTATATATGTCAGAGAATCACATGAAAGCATATTGAAACTGCAGGTTGCATCAGGAAAGTATCTCCTTTCCTCTGCCTCCTTGCACCTGTGATTTGAGTCTCTAGATTTACAGGTCACATGCTTTTTTCTTTGAAGCTCCTCCTTCTTTCAGCTGAAAACGGCTAAAAAAGGAAATAGAGGGCAGCCCAATTTTTTATCTAGCTTTGGCAACAGCATGTTTCTTTCAGACTCTTTATTAAATGCCAAATATGTAGAAGAAAATTAATAAAAATTTCTAGGGAAAAGAAAGGAAAAAAGACATCATCTGCCCAACTCCATTTAACAAAGCTTGAACTCTGCCTTTATCATTTTCACAAAAAGGCTTTACCAGTTTATCTCCCTGTCACACACACAAATACACACATTAATGATTCTGATGGCTTGAGGAGGAGTATATAAACATGGATGGATTTGTATATAAACAGTACTGCTGTTTCCTTTTTCGGTATTCCAGGACATCATTTACCAAGTGAAAACTGCTTTTAATGAGGAATTTGACATAATTGTACAGCAAAAGGAGCAGGAGATAGCACAAGTGAAAAAAAGAAACCTGAAGATACGAGAAATCTTGAAACAGCTTGAACTTGAAGTGGAAGTGTGGGAGCCAGTCCTTACAGATGATGAGAAGCCGGAGCGAGCACTCACTGTTCAGGATTCAGAGGTGTCTGAAAAATGCATCTTTCTATTTCACCCACACAAACCCAGTCCTCTAATTTGTCTCATTTCCAGACATTGCATCAGTACTGAAAAGCGTAAAGCAGATGCATACTTAAAATCATCTTTTTGGCTTGTTTTCTTTCCTTTCTTTTTTAGGGAGAAAACCTTTAATAAGTCATCTGAAAAGAATAAAATGTGTACAATCTTAATTTATTGCTGTTAAAAGTCTTCAAAATGCCCATAAATTAGGTAGAAATTCTTTGTTCCTAACCTTCAAACTGGGCTTTCAGGAATTGCTTCTGTAGTTGAAGGTTTCTCTGTTTTCTCTGAGCACCATTTTGAAACAAAGTAGTTTCAAACTGAAAATCTAAGTATTAGAGCATACTTAGTAATGTATTTATAAATTCAATTAATTCTTTACATAGAAACACTATTTCTCATGCAGGATATTCCACTGATCTTATCTGCTCCTGTGGTCAATCTTTTCTCGTTTCTTTTTGCTCTCTCACCAGTCCATGTTATCCCACTGTAAGAAAAGGCACGCACAAAACACAACTAATATCAACAAAAGTGATGGTGGTTTATATTTTAGGATATTTAAATATAGTTTTTGTAGCTGTTCAAAAGGAGAATTTTCATCTTGAGGAATATTGTCATAGAGCAGAGATACAGAAAGCATTAAGAATTTGTATTACA
This sequence comes from Orthonyx spaldingii, assembly GCA_013397795.1. NCBI lineage: Eukaryota > Metazoa > Chordata > Aves > Passeriformes > Orthonychidae > Orthonyx > Orthonyx spaldingii. The sequence goes on along the minus strand of VZTJ01002933.1, from coordinate 3,684,308 downwards.
CCATTGTCATGGTTTAACCCCAGTCAGTAACTAAGCACCACACAGCTTCTTGAGTGAACTTCTCTCACACCAGGGTGAGGGAGAGAAATGGGAGGGTAAAAGTGAGAAAACTCACAGCTTGAGATTAGAACAGTTTCATAACTGAAATAAAATAAAATAATAATAACAACAAAGATAATGATAAAGTAATTAATGCAATTAAATCATAATCATAAATGTAATTAAGAGGAAACTAATAAAAAGAGAAAGAAATAAAACCCAGAAAAAACAACTGATGCAAATGAAAAACAATTGCTCACCACCAACATACCAAGTCCAAGGCTGTGGAATGCATTGTACCAGCTGCTAGGAAGAAAATTAACTCCATCCCAGCCAAAACCAGGACCACCATTCTTCCAAAGGTTCTGAGTCCGCATGCGATCACATTTGCAGAAAAGAACCCTGATACAGGCCTCATTTTATTCCTTCAGATTAAAGCTGAGAAATACTTGACTCAAGAGGAGATAGAGCAGGCAGAACTGCTGGCTAAGCTTGAAATGGAAAGACGCCTTGCTGCTACGGTAATTAAAGTGTATCCCTTTTACAGGCCTTTGTCTCTGGTTAGGCTTATTTGATTAATGCAGCACTGAAACATTCCAGTAATGTAATACAGGAGAATAAATTTAAACTGGTAGGTAATGATGATTGCACCTTTTCCCTCTTATTGTTTACAATCAGAACTACATAGGTCAGCTGGGAAGAGAAAAGATGGAGTGTTAGACTCACAGTTTTTAAACATTGTGCTTAGGGGCAATTTAAAATACCATATCAGATGGCTGGGAACTACATACATGTCCAAATTCATGGTACTGCTCAATCAAGAGCTTTGTGCTTGATATATGTTTGTTGATTGAGCAGCCTCTGTTCTTCAGAGATCAGACTGGAAGACCACAATGCTTTCCTCTGGGTTTAAAATGCATCTGTAAAGAAATTAAGATGGTTCTGGCCCCAAAACAGATGCACAATAAGACAGTGACACTACAACATCTTTCATCATAGCTTGCCAGTTGCCAGGAGCACGCTATGCCTGTGTTCTTTCCAAAACTGCCAGAATGACAGTTTTAGTAAGTTATTTGGCATATGAACATCTGTTTAGCAGAAAAAAACTCAGAAACTTTTGGCGTGTTTTACACACATCCCCAAAGAGCATCAATCTACTAGTGACACACTGAAGAATCTAGAGGTGAACACTGTTACCATCCCCAAAACTTGGCACTGCTACCCTTCCTTTTGCACCTTCAAGTATTTTTTGTGGTTGTTCCCAGGACGATGACAGACTGCGTGCTCTTGATGACATGATGGGTGGAGTGCTAGAAGTCAGGAGGGAAGACATTTTGAAAATGGTGAGATGTGTTTCTGCCGTGTCCTTTAGGAAGCTTGTGAGTTCTTATGGCAATGTGAAATTCAACCAGCAAATAACTCCAACCTCAGTGACAGAAGAAAGCTGGAGAACTGTGGAACTGCATTATGACCAGATAGACTCCATAAGAGAGCACACATGAAAAAAGACCACAAGATTGTACTGCCTGTGTATCATTTACCCATCAGCACCTGTTCCTATCACAGTGGAATACTGTGGGAACATCATCTAATTAATGTATTATCATTACATCTATCTAATATATTACCATTATAACACCTGTATTGCTGGGGGAAGGATCTATCGTACATGGCTGTGATCTTACAGAAAAACATTGAGTTTCATTTAACTCAGCAAATACAAATAGTACAGCAATAGAGGAAGGAATGGGTGTGAAGGTGTGCCACAGAAAAAGGGTAGGGCAGACCCAAGCACTCCTCTGAAATTGATCTATTTTGGAAAATTAGGACTCCATTTAGAAGTTTACATTAGCATGGAGTTAGATTTGGGGTTCTGAAACAGAAAATGTGGTGTATCTTGTACTGACAGGAGTATTTGAGTACCAAATACTTGTCTTTTACAAGAGCCAGTAGTGAATTCCTGTGAGCCAGTGATTCTAGCACAACATATATACACTAAAATTACTGGTGCAAATAACAGACCAGAGCAACAGAATATATGTTACTTTGACTTAAGGCTTGTATCTTACTTAGAAATACCTTTTGTTAAATTTAGTGCATGCTATAGTTTGTTACAGTGTGCTGATGTAGACTTAATATTGCTTTTTAAGCATATTTTTCTTCAATACTTTCAGGATATTCCTCCACCTTCTTTTATATCCAAACCTGAGGATTTTTGGAGTGAAGAAGAAAAGAAAATATTTGAAGAATATGAGAAAAAAGTTCATGAACTGAATGAAGAAAAAGAAGAGTATAGACAGGTAAATTAAAATGAGGAAAAGATGGGTTTATTCACAGTGCTCATGACTAAAGTTTCTGATCTTTCTCAGAAGCAACTTCTAAAAATGAATACAAATAAATAGGATAAACTAAGAATAAATGATAATCAAAGATCATGTGGCATATTAAATAAATCCTAGCTTAGACAGTAGAATTAGGCAGTCTCCACTTATAACAATTACTATGAGCAAAAACTTGTGATATCCTAAGAAGGTAACTTTCCTTCACAAATGTACCAGTATTTCTAAAATGCATTTTTCAGGTTCCATTCCCAAAGCTGCTGATGCCATACACAAATAATACAATTATATTTATTCTTCAAAGTTGTATTGGAACAACATAACTTTGTAGCCTGGCAGAACTCTCTTTCCAAACAAATAATTTCCATGGCCTTTTGGCTCAGTTATACAGTTCCCTATTGTGCATTCTCTATAATCTCATATATATATCTAGAGAGAGACATCAGAAATTATTTGCTCCTCCAGATGTAATATTTCTGCTCTTGTCCTTCCCTTCCCCAGTTTCTGAGAACAGAATGGGAGAAACTTGAAGCTTCCATCAAGGAAACAACACAAAATTTTGATGCCATTGTCTGCAAACTCTATGAAAAGAAACTGAAATCAGAAATGGCCATCTACCAGGTATTGCAAAAAGCATGAATTTTTCATCTGTGCCTCTGTGCAGCAGAAATGTTAACCTTTTTTTATTACAATAATTTCACAGGAAGAACTCAAAATATTTAATCTCACTTACACTTTACTGTTGGATGAAGAGTTGGACACCAGAGAAGCTGGACTTCATAAATTCCTTACAAAAAAGAAGAAAGAAAAAGTAAGTTATTCGCCCTTTGGAATGCTGTTATTAAGAGTAATGTAATGTTTACAGTACAGTTTCATCTGAAGTCTGCTCTTTCCAAACCAAAATCTTTCCATAAAGGACTTTCTGACAATTTACAGGGTCATTGTCTTTTTTTCCAATTTGTACAGGTGACATACATTATAAATACATCTGGTTTTCTTAATAGATACTCAGCTTGGTTCATCTGGATTACTTGGGTAAAACTTCATACATTCAGAAGGGCATGCTGCTATTTGTTTGCTATATATAATATTCTTTAGTACCTGGTATCAAGCTGGAAGTACCAATTTTGATGGATTTATGACAGGAAGATGCACAAAAGAATGTGTAATGCCATCATACTTTTCACTGAGGTGTCCAATGCAGGCCAGGGCCATGCTGACTTGTGTTGCCAGTTCAAAGCATAGACAGAGTGTGAGTAGCTGACATGGAAGCAGAACACACCACAGAGTACAGAGTGTTTATAGTTTTATCGAGCGATTTAATCTCCTGAAGAGTTCACCCATCCCTGTCTAATCCTGTAAAAGTCAACAAGAGACTGGAGAGCACAGCAGTTGATCTGGGTCTCAATGCAAGTTTCCTGCTGTGGTAGTCTGCAGCTTGGTTCTGGCTCTGGGGACAATATTATCCCCTTTGCCCACTCTGCCTTCATGGAGCTGTTCATGAGTCCACAGATAATACACTGCTTCCTCCACAACTCAGATCTCCTGCTCAGCCTGTGCAGAGCACTGTGTTTGGAGCTGCCAGCAGCAGCCCTTTGTGTGCTGTAGGGAAGGCTTCCAAAGCAGGCTCCTACCACTGAATGGGCTGGGCTACTTTTAAAGCCATCTGAGGCCAAATGTATATCAGCTTATGATTTTCAAAATTCTTTTTTTTTTTTTTTCAGTTTTCTAAATGGTCCCATTGGTAAATCTTTTGGTTCCTGGAAACTCTCAAATACAACAAAATGGTCTCCCCAGCAGAGTATTACCATTTAACAGCCTTGATGGAGCACATGACCTTAGTATCCTGACACATAGCAGAACTCTGCCATGAATAAAGAACTTCCCACTGAACTACATTTGAGATTTTTTGATTGCTCTTACCTGAGATGCAATGAAAGTAATAGGAGATTTCTATGGGAAGAAAAATATCAACATATGTCCTTATAGTCAATGTTTCAAAAGGCTTTTAAGCATTTCTTACACAAATTTCTTATATTTTTAAGCAGCAAATTAGTTTAATTTCACAGCTCTTCATTTTCTAGCAGTATCTACAAGTGACCCCTGAAAAAGGCACTATTATCATTAGTAGCTCACAAGGTTTGCTCTAGAAATAAGGAAGTGTCAGCTTCATCAGTGTATGTGAATAGCCATTCAGTGCTTCTGCTGGCTGAGTTTCATTCCTGAAATCTTTTGGTTTTGTTACAGGTCAAGGGTGCAAGAAATATGCTGACTGCAAAATATGGTGTTCAGGCTTACACACGCCCCTACAAAGATGCAATACATGAAGAGAAGGTGAGACTCTTGGAAACACAAGAAGGTTCAGAAGTTAAAAGTTAATGTTGTCTCTTGATAATGAGAAGAACATATTCCTCTGTAAGCAAGAGTTCTGGTCAACTCACTGATCAATGAAATTAGGCAGTAAAGGACAGTGTGTGCATAAAAGAATTTATGAAATGGTGCAGATACCCATGATGTTTGGGAGTGCTTGGAAAAGCGCTGTATCCTGTATTTCTGAGATATGGGCAGGTTGATGCTTTTTTAAAAAATAATATTGTGGTAACAAGAAAGCTTTCTTTCCCACCCCCAGAGGCTGGAACGTGGTTTTATAAAGGAGTTTGCTGATACACCAGATGATATCCTTGAGAAACTTTTACAACTTTACAAGCATCGACCAGAGTAAGATCCCTTCCAATTCCATTGTTAAAACACTAATATTTCTCATGAGTCAAGAATACTATTTAGAATACTATTTATTCTAATAGTCTAAATTATTTTGCCTGCCTTTTATTGGATAGTTAACAATAGCTAATTTCCCATCACACTAACAATTGCTATTTTGAATATTTACATTTTCTTACTCACTCCACAAAAACTATTTTAAATGCAATCTAAATAATCATCAGGTTCCAAGACAATATTCTTATTTTGTGTAATCGTATCTATTTGCTTTTTGCAAGAGGCTGAGGGTATGAAATGTTCTTAGTTGTTTGTGACCTTCTATGCAAGAAAAAATACAAAGTACATCCTGTCTGTTCTCTGTGTGTGCACTAGGACCCTAGGGACAGAAACCCTCCTTGACACAGCTAATCCCTATGTGAAAGGATCAGCTGAGGATTACCAAGATGCACTTACCCTTTTAATGAAAGCCATGGATGAACTGGATAGTCCTGAGCACATACCTAGTGGATTAGACCAGTCTGTGTGGGAACGTTTTTGTCTAGCTAGACGAAGTAAAATGAAGAGTGAGGAGCTGGTATGTAAAATTCTTTATTTTGTCCATATACTTCTTGATATTTTTGAGTCTTAAGCTTTAGTGGAGTTCTCATGTCGGGTCAAGCTACCGGTGAAATAATAATGCAGGCTACATTAACTCCATTGGCCTTTGAAAGTTTCTTCTGGCCACATTCAATTCAGAATAACAGGGAAACCTGTTCTCTAGTCCTAGCTGTAGTTGTTCTTCAGAGGAAAAAGTAGGATATTAATATGGAGGGATTTGATCAGAATGATTGTTACCTTGATATAGTTTTATTAAAAATAAAAAATGTAATTTTCCTTTTCTCTATCTATACCAAAACAAAAACTATAAGGTATTTGATTTCCATTATCTGTTGAAGTCATCCTCTCCCATTAGCATTCTACACTTGCACCAATGCATTCCAATATTTTTCTACAATACAAACAGCAATTCTTAACCAAAGGTGTTTCTGGAAATTTCTAGCAATATATTTGTTCATTATAAAAGCATGAATATGTAAATCTGAATTATCAGAGATACATGAAATTTGACCAAAAAAGAAGCAAATATGATTTCCCTTCAAGTGAATAAACTATGCATATACGAACAAATAATTTTCTGAGCAGAGTATAAGGATTGTAACCTTTATGTCCCATATGGTTTACTGAGATTCTCAAAATACTGGGCTGCATATTTATATATACAGATATCTTCTTAAGAACTTGTCTTCTCTGTCCTTGAAGAGATTTGCCCTGACATACTGACAAAGGTGAAAATGTTGGGAATGTCACAATGTTGCTTGCCTAGGTGAAATGGAAGGCCCTAGAACTGGCAGAGAGGCAGGCCTTTCTCCAGAGAAGAGTGGATGAAAATGAGAAGATGAAGTCAGAATTAGAGAACATTTTCCAAGAACTCACTTGGTAATTTTGTGTCTTTTCCTATGTTGAGCTAATCTTTAATACTCCACTAACACAGAACCAGAAGGTACAAACAAAATTATACATCTCTGTTCTCCACCACTCCTATCTAGGTTTCATTGCTGGTTGGACCTGCAATAGTTTATTTTTTCATGTACATAACATAACTTTCACATTTGTTATCATTCAAGAACAAATCCCAGTGGTTGAAAACTTTATGTATACATATACCATAAGTTGCAGATTTTGTAGTCACTTTAGCAGCAAACACAAGACAGACTGTCAAAGAGTAAGCTCTACATGAACATACCACCTACCAGTAATAAACATAAACATTGAGAAGCATAGGAGAATTTCTATAATCCTGTTGAAAACACTAAAGGATGTTTTTGTTTTCTGCCACCTTAGGCTGAAGGAGGAGAAGATGAAGCTTCAGCTGAATTTGACTGTCCAGTTTTTGCTAAAGCAAGGACAGGTGGAATTGAAAAATACTGTGATTCCAGACTACAGTGATGCTATTCTCATTAATAGGAGTGTTGTTGAAGAACTGAATTGCACTCTTGCGGTAATTTATATTATCTGAAGGAAATTTAAGCTTTTTAAATAAATGTATTGTCCTTCAGGGGCTCTGCTTTTTCTCCAGTTTGACATCTAGTTTTAATTCATTACAAGACACCAGCAGGCTCAATTGTAATCTAGAAGCTATTAAGAATTCTCTAATGTCTCTTCTCATGATGTAAAGATTGCAGTGCAGACTGCTTTCTTGATGTTTGATCAATACAATTCAGATCAATGAAATGGCAACAGTCTTTAGACACATCATCTCTTACACATACATTGTAAATAGAAAATGCTAATATCCTGGGCACCAGTCCGAAAATTCCCTCGAGCCACTTGCAGTCATGGTAAGAAGCATTTGAATAGTATCTCACATTAAATTTAAAAATTAATACAGTTTTTTTATGTAAGGTGAAATTGGTGATGACACTTAAAACAGTTTTTCATACCCTCATGAAATGTTCTTATTTTAGGCATTGTACTTGTACAAAAATTGCCTTTTACTGGTACTGCACAAAGCCTTCAGTAACATCTGCAAAATACTTTAAACAGAGCAAGCTTGTATTTGGTAGACCTAAAATGCTTTACCATTCTTACATAAGATAGATAGATGGAGGGAGAGGTTAGCTGTCATTTTCTTCATATATTTCTATTATCCAAGGCTATGACACAGTGCATAAAAAAGAACAAACTTCCTTAAAAGATAACCATCTGGAGCAAAGTCTGGAAAGGGACTGCATTATAGCATGTATAACTGACTAAAATTGTAACTTTGGAAGCTTGCCCATCTTGTTGCAAACAATTATTCCATAATCTGTAATGTGTGTTAATTAAGATTGATCGTTTTTTTTAGGATCAAGGAGAAAAAAAAATTACTGCCATGATAGAATTTAAAGATTTCTCTAAAGGGATAATACAGCTGGCGTGGGAACAGAAGAAAATGAAAATGCAGATACAAGATCTGACAGAGAAGGCTCGGGATATTGTAATACTACCAATTTCAAAAGATTGCCAGCTAGTGAGTTGCTTTGTCTAATTTATATTTTGACTGCAGGAAATTATGCTGCCTATACCTGTAAGAAAAATCGTTCATATTTATACCTCATAAATCTCTTATTACCAGAGAAATGTGATGCCTAATAGGTCAACAATTCAGAATTCAAAGGGAAGTTTTACTCATGAGATTGAGCAGTGATGAAATTCTTTGGGATGTGCAAGTGTAAATTAAGGCAAAATTAACCCAAACTCTTAGTGTTTCAAAATTGGCGTTGAATAAGGAATCAGGATTTTGCAGCCACAAGGAACAAATCTTTTAAATCGAGCAGCATCCTTTTTAAGTGGAAGGTCTGAGGTGGCCCCCATCTGGTACCGCACAGAAATCCCGTAACTTTGCTCTGTGCAGAGCGTGAGCGTTCCCACCGGAGCCTCTCTGAGCCCTACCTTCTCGCTGCCATTTGCTGGCCCAGCAGCAGCACAGGGAACTGTTTGCCGTGCCTGGCAGGCAAAAAGGGGCAGCCGGACAGCATGTCAGCACCTACACAGCTTTGAACAAGCCCAGCTGGCAGGCCAGGAAATGTAGGTAAAGGTTGTGGGACACAGCCAAGGATATCACTGGGAGAAGAAAGGAGGAAGAAGAAAGGTTGTAGGGAAAGCCTGAGGATGTTGTAGTATGGGATGCAGAAGAGTGCAGGGAAATCATGTGGTCTTGCGGTGATGATGCAGGTGACATAACGGTTTGGAGTAAGGGATATTGGAGGATGAGTAGGCTGGAGATATGGCAGTGGGGACAGCTATAAAGCACAGAGAAATGTGTTGGACAGTGGGTAAGGATATTGCAATTCAATCAAAAGATTAAAAGGAAATTCAAAACATCTCTTTTGCTTAATCTTCGTTTGTTTTGCTGCTCTTCAAATGCTTGTTCTGAATCACAGCCACGGGACTTTCATAACACCAACCAACAGAAGAGCTTTCCAAAGAGGTGATGCGACAACATACTGAAAAATTCTTGTGGCAGATTTATCACCAGTGCTGCTGTTACCTCATACTTCATTAAACTGATAAGCAGAACTCTCACCCTTCAGAGAGAATTAAACTGCCCATTACAAAGGCAGATTTACCATTTACTGGCATTTACCGGTTTAATTGGAATTTGCATGCCCTGAGGGAATTGACTTACGTCACTTTTTTATTACAAATATGGGGTTAGTGGGAAAGACAAGGCAACAGATACCCCTACAATAGAAATGGAAAGAAAGACAGCTTAGATAAATCTCTGTGGGCAAGGACCTGAGAGCATCTGGAATGAGGGCTGTTAATGAAGCAGTGAGTGAAAGACGTTTAATCCTGTAGGCAAGGAGCCTTCTGGGTCTTTCCTGTTTCTCCTCCTCTAACTGTAAGACTCCACAGAATTCTACCTGTCACTTTGGTGAGACAGTACTCTGGAAGGATAAATCTACATCTACAGAAAGCTGTCTACTGCCCCTTCCAGATCCATAAAACATTATGGGGTTTACCATGTGTCATTTGATAAAGAGGTATTTTAGTAGCAGTGTGCTCAAGAAAAAGATCAATAAATTCTCTGAAATCACAATTACTATGCAGATAGACCAATAAAAGAAGTAAGAATTACTAGGAAGACACTAAACAGAAAAGAATAATTCACCTCTCTAGCCTTAAGACAGACTGTCTTAGGCATCCAACTGTGTTAGCTTAGATTACATTCTAAGCAAAAGTATAGCTAGGGGTTTTTGATAGTCTCAGGATTCTTGTTTGGCCCTTTTTTCCAGTATAAATATATAATAGATAACATCCTTTTTAACAGGTGCACAGTCTAGTACTCACACAGCATCCAAGAGTATCCTTACAATGTCTATTTATGATCACTAGTAAGCAGAATTCTAATTTTTTGAGTTTCACATGGTATGATTTTCTTTCTAGAAGGGTGGAATTGTTGAGAATGAACAGGCATAAAAGTGTTTCTTTCTGGTTTTATTTCTTCAGTTCCTAACGGTGCAGAACTATGACACCCACATCGCTCAGCACCTGGCAGGGATGGAGCAGAGTCTCGGCCTCATGGATGAGGTAAATCCTAAGTGAACCACCACATTTGAGAGACACACCCTTAATTTAAATGCAGCTCCTTGCCTTCATTAGCAAGGGGTGTTTGAAAGAATAAGTGCAATTTATATAGGCATGCCAACTCAATGGCTGTTGGAGTACAGCTATAATAGCATAGATAGAAAGACAGACAGATAGATAGACATCATGTATTTGTACATCTGGCTTTCAATAGTTTCCTCAACTTGAGCTGTATTGTCTACAGCAGCAGTTCTCTAGTGTTTGGAAGCAGTCATCATATATGGATTGCTGTAGAAATCAAGCCTATGGAGAGAAATCTACTTGCTCTGTTACTGGAATAAAATACTTTCCTATCCTGAACATCTGAATGCAGATTTGCTAATCACTTCTTACACAGCACTGCCTATAAAAGTCACTCTTCCATTTCTAATGAAGCATTCTTTCAGTCTTCACTATTAAATGTTTCTCTCCAGGAGCACCAGCCTGTTCATAATATCCTAACCCCCTGTAATCAAAGTAACAGAGACACAACAATCTGTTTTTCTGGCTACCTCATGTATTTCATCATTCAAATTGTCCTTGTTTTTAAGTCATTCTACTGGATTTTCTCCAAGTTGTGCTTGTTGGCATCAGCCTCCTCTTCCTCTTCAAGCTTTAGTATTTATCTTGTCCCTTTACAGCCCATCCATCAGCTTCAGCAGCTCCCAGCAGCCAAGAGCATGTTCTTAACTCACTGATTCCATTGACTTCCTTTTCTCCATTTGCCTTTCAAGTTTTATCTTTAATATTTCTCTCTTCCTGACCCATACGTCTTTAGTCCTTGGCTGCTCCTTAAATTAGAATTCTGTAAACATACTGAGATACCGTGTATGAAAGACACTTTACAAAGTAAAGCTTAGAATGTGCTACTAGTCAAATCAACATACATGACAGTTTATCAAACTACAACACAGTGCTTAAGATTATACATTTTCATCATAAGTTCATCTGAATAGTTTTTGTATGACCTTATATATTTGCTTTATTCATTTCAAAATGGACAGTTGCACAAGAAGAATGTGAAGAACCATCAGAAAAAAGTCAGAGAGCTGAAGAAATGCATCCGTCTAAAAGAGCAAGCAAACTACGAGCTCAGCCTGCAGCTGAAGGAAATGCTTGTCTCTGTGTCAGAAAGGATGCACATCTTTGAGGCAGCTGGTGAGTCCAGTGATGCACTTTAAGGCACAAGCACAGAACAATCTAAAAGTAACTCCAAGGCTGGAGAGTGCTGTTCTCCACCATCAGCTGAGGGGCAAGGAATGTCTGTCTGTTACTCTGTGTGCACAATGAGCAGAGTCCTTCCTGCCAAAACCTAACGTGGTTACTGAAAAGTTACATAGAGACTGTGGCTCTTGTAACCAAAGCTAATTGACTAAATTCTTGAAACTATTCAAGTCAAACTATTAGTCATTAATAACTGCATTAGGCCACATGCTTTCATTTTTTCTGAGAGCTATTCAATGGGCTTCTTTCCACCCTGCCAAGAGAACAGAGGAAGTAATGTGGAGCTAAGAATGGCATTCACTATTAGGAAAACTATAGACCTTTCCACTAGTGGAAAACAATTACAGATTTTCAAAACAGTGGGTACTTGATAGCAACTAAAGAAAGCATGCCCAGTGCCTTTTTGAAGTATTTTGCTTTATTCAGTACTACAAAGACTCTTAGGCCCAACTGTGAGCCTTTTCTAAAACGCTTGCCTATTTTATATAGAACTGGGAATAATCCCAGGACAGCGCCAATATAAATAGAGACTACACATCCCCTATGAGCACAGGCTAACACTAATACTTTGTTTCATGCAGACACACGGGATATTACTGAAAAGATCACAAGGCAACGTTACCAAGAGATTTTGAAGCAGAAAGATCTACGGAAACTTTTACAGGAACAGGAAAAACAGCTTGCCATTCTTCAGTCAGAAGCTAAATGTCTGAAACCAAGAACACCCCATATTATTTAAAAATCAGAGTCTAGGTAGATGAATAATACCATGGTCTTATCTAAGGAAGAGTTTTGACAGCTGATTCTTCTCCTTGAACTTTTCTTTCCACAAATTATTTCTTCTGTAATTCCTTTAAAAGTAACTTCCCTTTGAAAGATGCATGTTTGTCTGGTTTGTATTTTTTACACCTGGTCTTACCCCATTATATTTCAGTTGATGAGATTTATTACTGTTTTTATTATATAAGCCATATAGCTCATTACAGAAAACAAAAGATACAAGAAATTGTAGACTGACAAAAGAACAGGTATATTTGTAGGTCAATTGTTTGCAATACACAATTGTGGAACCTTTTACAAGTAAAGAAATCTTTGAACTGGCATCTGCTAAAATTCATGTCTATGGCTTTGACTTAAGAATTTACCCTTGTGATGGCACAGGTGGAAGTTTCTGAGCAGGTGTAGGGAGGCTTCATCCCAACCATGTGTGGGACCTGGCCCAGACCTAAAGGCAGCTGTGCCCTATCATGGAATAATTACCCACTGTCAGCAGGAGCTGTGGCTGCTGCCACAGGCAGAATCACAGCAAAACCACGTTTGGAAGCATCTGGCTTCCTGAAGTAGTTGCTGGCATCTCCCACCCCTTTACATTAAGATGCAATGTATTCTCCTGCCAGATCCCTTCACAACAGCTAAGAAAAATAAAGAACCTGTGCTAAAATTAACTGCTGCTGGAACCTGATCTACCTGCTCAGGCATTCTCCCTGCTTTTTATTTCCCGGCTCCGTGGTGGGTGTCGAGTCTTCTCCTTTCATAAATCCACATGACATCTAAACCCATTGCAATGTGAGAGCAGCAATAGCTTTGAGACCTTAGCTTAGAATTATTCATTTGTAATAAAAAACCTATTTCAGTTGTGATGCTATACATCTCCTGTTTTGCTTTACTATCTCAAACTGGGATTTGTAAGGATTCTAATTACATCTCACTGAAAGAGTTTTTGTCTTCCTGCTGAAAATGCTCTGGAAGTAGCAGAATTCCAAATGTCCAAAGGATCTTGGGGAAGATCAGCTCTCAGATGGAGTAGGAGAGTAGAAAGTTGGTTTCAATTTTCTTGCCTTCCCTTCTTTTACCTCAGGCTGTGGCAGAATGCTTATGAGACAGTGGCCCTGAAGAGACTGTCTGGACCAGTACCTGAAAGCAACTGAATTGTGGCACATTTCCCTTAGTAAAGAGTTAAAGCTAGTGAGAATATCTTATCTCAACTTTGGAGTAATAATATAATGAAAATTAGTTATCTTAACTCACAAAATGCTCTCATTAGCCTTCATTGGCTGACTGGTACACCTCCATTTTACAAATGTCTTCCTGCTATCTACAAACTGAACTCTTGCCCGTGTGAACATGAACAGAATTGACAATTTGAGTTCTTTCAATACAAATAACCACACAGAAAGTAATCAAAAAATGGACTGCTTTCTACCTGTTAAAGTATGACTTCATTTTTATTAAATAAAATTCACTGACCAAGTCATTAAGCCAAGTTCTCCAAAACATCACCAGTTTGATCTTTTCCATTAAGTAATGCCTTTTTACAGTGCCTAATGTATGTATGTACACAGCTTTACAAGTATCTCTGGAGAAAAATTCCTAACCCCAAAGCATGACCCCATTGTCTGACCAACACTTCTGACACCATCAGAATTGATTCAGTCTTTTCTGCTTTTGTGTCTGTGTAAAGTATGCTCTGCAGCTGTAGATTATGCATCTACAAAATCTTCTTCTGTTCTGCTGTAGTGCAGCAACTGGTCTTCTAACCCAAAAGTATCGATGAGCTGAGTGAGACTCACTTTGTTGCCATCTGCAGAGAAGGCCGACTGCAGTTCACAGAGCATCAGCTGGGTGCTGCTTCTCCACTTGACTATCAAAGCCTGCAGCTCAGACAGGTTGTTCTGAAATTGGGACAAACCAAAAAGTCATCATTTGCTGACATAAGGGGGCTTTGATACCCTGCAGATATTCTTATAAAATGGCTTAAACTGAGACAATACACCAACATTACACACTAAAAAACCAGGAAGTATTGCCTCACCTTTGATCGATACATCTTCACCATTTTGAGCCTACGCAGTAGCTCTTCCTTCTCTTGCACCTGTTTCACCAGCTTTACTTTTTCTTCCAGGGACTGTTGCTGACCAAGATCAACCTGTAGCACATCCAAATTCTCTGCTGATCCACAGGGATCACTCTCCTGTAAGGGACTTTTGGAACATGTATGTCCAGTGCCGTTTCCTTCCAGGTTTTCAGAACCATCTTTTAATCTGGAACAGTTTGTACTTGTCTCTGGCAAACACCCTGTGTCAGCACCAGCAGAGTCTTTTTCTTCAAGCTCTGTTTTAAGCCGCTTTGCCACTGTAAAATTGGCATTAAATGAACGTCTTGTTTTCCTTAATCGTTCCCTCAGAGCTGCACTCATTTGCTAAAAAATAAAATAGATAAACTCAAAAAATCCAGGTAGTCAAAATCTTAAATTTTTATCAAATCTCAACTGTTTACCCACCATTATTATTTACATAGAATATGTAACATATTTAACTATCATTGTAAAGCCAGACTTCCTAATTCTCTGTGCAGCCTTCAAAAATTCAAACAAAGTTAACTTCTTCCTTTCACATGTATTTGCACACACAGCTGCAAGATATGGAAATATGTAGCTCCACATTTTCTTGGATCAAATCCTGTATTCTATTGAGGCAAACTTACTCATCTAGTCTTTATGTAGAAGAAATATGGCATATTTCAACTTGGCTAATTTTATTCTATCAAGTTCAATTTCCCCTCTAGTTTAATGAAGGTAAGGGTTATTTTTCCTGCTGTTCCACCCTATTACATATATAGATCTGTATTAGAACTAGTACAAAACTTCTGTATTCTAGAGCATATTAGAAATATCTGTATAACTTTGACTTGTTCATGCTTCGAGATACTTGACAAGCATCCAAAATTTTTTTTCTTCAAAATAAGTTATTTTTTATAATCTGTGTCAAACATTTTTATTTATAGAAATGCACTAAAATATGGGAGCAAGGGATTAGTTAGGGAATACTTTCAAACCAGGCCTATTCTGCATACAGGTGGATACAGAGTGTGACAGCAACACCACAACACTTGCCAGGATAAGACCAAAGCAGAGCTCAGCACTATAGAGAATATACACACTGAAAGCATTGTACTTTGTTCCACTGCAGGCAGAAGTCACAGAAGGTCATCCTGCATGCACAGCAACCCAGAAAACTAGGATTTAAGAAACTGAAGATGACAGGTTAAAACAAGCAAAAAATCTATCACACACTCTATATAGTATTTACATTTATTAGTATGGTATTTGGGTTACGTTGCTGCATCACTTCATATTGACAGCAAACATCTGCATTTTCAGAGCAAATGATACCAGACACATTCCTTACCTGCACAGCATTGTAGCTGTAGGTACAAGGTACCTATCTCCAGCCTTCCAGCAAGCAGTATCTCAGTGACCTCTGACTCCTTGCTGATTTCACAAGCATTTCTGTTACTATGAAGAATCCCATTATTAGATAAGTAGTAAGTTTTCATACCTGTTTCCCTGAACTAGTACCCTGTGGAGGTGCTGCCCCAGAAACCTTTGGGGTATTGCACAAAGATGGCGGTTTATCCAGCACTGACTCTTCCATCTTGAGATCAACAGCAGTCTCTGTTAAATGACAGAATGAATTGTGGTGTCATTTTCAATTGATTGTAATGAGCCACGTGGCTGCAGAAATGAGTTCTAATTAACATGTTCAAAAAAGAACCTATATAAGTTACACAACTATTTCATGTGCTAAATAGCATCTTGCTTTGTGAACAGCTTTTCTTTAAGAGGATTCATGACACTACTAACTGCCATAAAGTATTTTACTATCAATTTTATATATTAATTTTCCCCTCGCTCCTAAAGGTCTTCCTGGAACCAGGAAGATTTTTGTTGTCCACACATATAAACAATTAATCTTTTCTACAGAACAAAATAATTGGGTATCCAGGTCGGTGAAAATAATCCAGTCTCATTTGATCCTTCTGAAAATGCTGTTTTAAAAAGTAATTACTTGCACAGGTAGAACATTTGATTAACAGGAAGCATCCCTAGCTCACTCAGAAAGGCACCTTAATTAAAATGGTTAAGTCACACCTCCCAGCAGGAACCAACTTCAAATCGATTTGGCAATGTTTAACTTCATTTAGCAACTGTGAACCACCTGCTAGTGACCAGAACGCAGCTGGAAAATTGACAGCTACACCTCTGCTCACCTGCAAATTGCAATTAGGAGTTTTGAAACAGAAGCCTCTCAAGAATAAAATCCTGCAAACCAAAACTGGGCAACACAGGACTGGCATGAGGGCTTCCTCTTCAGGGATGAAAACTGCCAAAGCTTCAGTATGCCAAAGCCTTAACAGCCTTAACCTTGGCCCTCCTGGCTTGATACCAAAGGATGCAGGTCCTTATTTATCTTAGAAGTCAACATTCTCTCCCAAGCTGCTCCAAAACCAAACATACAGTACTCCATTAAAAAACACCAGACCTTAGTAAACAGTCTAGTTAATTGGATATTTTAGCAATCTATCAATTAGAGAGGAAGCCCACAGCATCCCTTAAATATAATGGAAGTTTAATACTATTATTTTTTGGTGTAAGCAAGAGCCTAGAAAAAGCTACATCATGATTATGTATACTCTATGTCACAAATATGTAGTTAAGTCTTTCTAAGCAGCAAAATAATTTCTAGCCTAAGAGATAGCTTTAAAAATAGGTAGTTTTAAAAAACCCAAACAATCCTATGATTCTCTGCCTTTATTTTCTAATGCAGATTCGTTTACAAATGGCCAAGGGTATAACATACTTTTTCCACTGATTTGCTAATGCTGTTACTTGGCAGCACACTAACACAGATGTCCTGCTCTCTTAAAATCCTTTCCCAGTATCTTAGGCTAAGAATCCTTAACATTTTCAAGCGGTGATACTGTTCACCACATAAACAATTCTGTCCGGCAAGTAAAGAAAACTTGAGTTTGAAAGGGAAAACACAATTTTGCTTTTCAGTACTTACTTGACTTTTGCACTTTAGGTAGGTCAGTGACTACGTCCTCAGTTTTCCTGCTTATAGCTACCTTATATAACGGCACCCACTCCTTTTACTTTCCCAACAACAAAACGCTCTACTAACACTCTATCCAGCTTTTGCCTTGCTAGTTCTCCACAGATGTCCAGTGAACTCCACAGATGTTCTCCACAGAGCAGCAGGACGAAGGCTGGGCAGCCCATAAACAGGGCCACAGACCTGTGGAGCTGGTTCTGGAGTGCTGCACCCCAAAAACAAAGACCACAGCGCCGAGCAGCGAGGGGAGGTCTCTCGGGGAGCACACACCCCCCGGGAGCCAGCAGAAGAAAGAAGGAGCACGGCAGAACGACCCCGCTCCCCTCACCGTCTTCAACCTCCCGCGGCCGGGCAGGGGCGGGGCGGGGCGGCCCCCGCGCATGCGCGCCGCGCGTGCCCAGCCGGCGCGAGCTGTTCGCGCCTGCGCGCGGTGGGCGGCGCTGTGGGGCTGAGGCGGGGAATGGGGGGTGAGGCTGCTCCCGCTCCCGCTCGCGCTCCCGGGGGCCGAAAAACTCTGGGCATTCCCGGGGACCTCGTAGACTTTCTTGTTGCATCTGGGCATGCCAGACGATGCTGTGTCCCTCAGGCCAGCGTGGGCTCGCCACCCTCTGGCTGGGGACTGTACCAAGGCCAGGTGCCACCTCACAAAATCATGGAATCAGGCTGAAAACGATCTTTGAGATCATCGAATCCAACCTATGACCCAATACCGGCATGTCAAGTAGATGGTGGCACCCAGTGCCGTGTTTGTTCTTAAACACTTCCAGGGACGGTGACTCCACCACCTCCTTGGGCAGTCTGTTCCAATTCCAGCCACCATTGCTGTGAAGAAACTTCTCCTAGTGACCAACCTAAGCCTTCCCTGGCCTAGTTTAAGGCTATAAGACAGTGTCCCTGTACCTGGGAGGGGGGTTCTACCTCAGCATGGAGCGTTCTCCACCATGGGTAGCACAGTAGGTCTTGCCTTTTGTCACAGCCAAGGGAACCACTGCTCTCCTCCTCAGGCTGCCAAAGCCTTTATCCCAGGCACTGCCTCGTCACATAAGGGGAAAATGTGTACCTGAGGAACACACTGGGAGATGGTGTGACCTTTGCAGCACTGTCCTGGCTGTGGGAAAGGAGAAGTAAAAATGAAGAAATTTAACTGGAGAAACAGGCAGGGAGATTGTGACTGTGACAAGAGCAGCCCCAGCTATGCCTGCACTGTGCAGATCAGGATTAGAGAGTTCCCTCACGCTCAAAGACGCTGCTGAAGCAAGCGTGATCGTTCTGTCTCTTGTCAGCTGCACACCTGGCTTCCCCGTGTGGATTTACTTTTCTCAGAACTGATTTGTACAAAATGTTTTTCAACTATAACTGTCAGGACTGGCAAATTGAGCTGTGGAAGCCATAACAGCGACAGCTCCCAGCCCTTGGGGATGATGTCCCAGAGGTTCCTCCAGCACTGCCCCGAGCTGTGCATCGATGCCTCACGCAGCTGTGGGTATGGGCACCCACATGCTCTGGCTGGATCATGCCCTTAGCTTGTGTCAGAACTGGATGAATTTCCTTTCTGGTTCCTCCTCACAGCTACAGATGAGGATGCTCTATTTTCTCTTCACCTTGTGTAACTCCTCTCTGTTGAGACCAGAGACAGTCTTGAGCTGAGAAGTGAGTAAGCACTGAGTGTTGTAGGTGTGATAACATGTTAGCAGTTGCTGCGGGTTTGACCATGAGTATACACGAGAATTTGACAGGGATGATAGCAACCTTTTACTCTCCTACACTAAAAGGTATCAAAGCATTCAAAGCCCATCTACAACAAGTTGTGTTGGGAAATCTGAGAAGTCTGAGCCTCTAGGTTACTCCTTGTATAAGATTCTATCTGGATGAAATTGATTTAGAAATAATATTTTCCGTAGCAAATGTGAGAATTTACAATATGTGGTGTTGTACAATCTTTTGTAACCATCTAGCAAAAAAACTCCCCGTTGCACCATACCTCAAGTTTTTAGGCAGTTTAGATGCATTTTTTAAACCTGCCCCTTTTTGGGGGTTTGGGTTTGGTTTTTTAAACCTTCAGCTAATTTAACATCACAAATATTTTAATTTTTTAATATGTTAAAAATGGACTCCTGAGTGCAATAGTGAAAGTGCTAGTAGATCTTCTGCAAATTTATCAAGAGGGTTGGATCTCAGATACTCTGGAGCTTTGAGATGGCATGTCTCCAAGTTCACAGGGTATTTCCTTCAATCTTAAGGATGGTCCCTGCTTTAAATTACTCATGCTCTGTTGTACAGACATGTTAACAGATGAGTTGCACAAGAACAACAGAAAGTTTGAGATTTTAGATCATTTGCCAGGCGAGATTCCAGTAAGGATTTACAGGAACATAACACATGCAAAAGTCATCCTGTGCATTATCATTGCACTTAATTAGAGCAACGCCCATGTGCCCCACCCTGAGTGGGATTACAGATTGTTTGGGACTGGGAATAGAGACCCATGATGCCACATGTTGGGTGCATGAGTTTAGTGTACTACATCCAGAGTAGAGGAAAGGAAATATTGTCATCAGTGTTCACTGATGGGTAATGACTCTAGGAAAAGACCCTGTTTGGGTTGGTATTAAGTGTTTTGCTGTGTTTACTCCATTTACCCATGAATTTACCTGGTGTTTACACAGTACTGCAAAAACACGACTCGCCCAGCGTTTGGCTGGAGGCTCCTGACAGAGCTGAGAACTGGAGTGTGAGCAAGCACTACCCAGTGACTATCCAGTATTTTTATTGCAAAAACACAATAGTGATAGATATTATGTTATCCTCAATTTAGCGATGGCAAAGCAGAGTCAGACTGAAACCTTGCTCTCAAAAACTGCACATCTGTTTCCCTTGAGGAAAACAGATTATCCACGTGTCATTGATCCTGGCATGTTTATGGCACACTGCAGAGTTTCTCATGCTGTTCAGTGAAGCTCACCAGTATGTGCACACAGTAGCACGTTCATTGCAATACAGTGCTTATTAAGCTCTATAATGCTATTGTTTGATTTCTTTTACTCCTTTTGTGATCAGAATAGTTTGGGGGAAGCAAAATAAATGGAAGAAAAAAGCGTAGGAAATTGTGCACTGGGTAATAAAATTACTGATCTCTATTTGCTGAACATACAGCTTCCCTTCAGAGAAATTAGCTTCCCCAAGGAACCAAAAGGAAAATGTGCTCCTTGGTTTTATTTTCTTTGGTATTTCTGTGATGACATTTTAGTGATTGGATTATTTTTTCTTCCAAGTGTACACCAGTTTGTCTGCACAGTTGGAAGATGTTATCCATGTGCCCTCTCAATAATCTTGTGGTATCAGAGCTGACACATCAGCACTCTCAGGACAAGGACATGTTTTAATTCCCTTAGTAGCAAAGACAAAATGGAAAGTAATAGTAAAGAATACTGGCTTTGAGTTTAGAAACTCCAGTTTGACCTTTATGGGTTCTTCACTTCCAGAGTGTCAAGAGCATCACAAAACTTCCATTTAACAGTTTGCTGGGCACAACCACCCGGCCCTTTCCCCCTAAACATTGCCACTGAGTAACTGGGATGTTAGTCAACATACTGTGTCATAAGGCACATGTGTATTACCCCCTCCTCTCATTTTTCTGAAATCTGCTGATCTTGTTTAAAGCCCAAGTGATGTATCCTGATGCACGAGGTACGCTCTGCACTGCCTGCGTATTCTCCCTTGCCTGGGGCAGGAGGGTGGGGCGTTTTTGTGTGCCTCACCACTAACTGCAGAAAGTTTTAAAATCCTACCTGCTTCAGCATCAGCCTAGGGCTGTGTTTTTGCTGGCTGCAATTCACTTCTCAGAAAGATGTTCTGACTTGCTTGTAGCCATGTAAATATACCAAGGGAAGGACTTTATAGACCAGATTCCTGGAGTAAAACCAGTTTACTACAACAAAACCTGTCCTTGGGAGATGGCTTCTGCTCTTATAATGGTGCAAATGCCTCGTAACTAAAAGTGAAGTCTCTAGAATGACATCAGCATAATCTAAAGCAAAAGTAAATTTTTTTTGCCTTTTTTGCTTTGCATCTGTGGCTTGCAATTTTCAGGGTACCTGTCTTGAAAAGAAAAGCTGCCTGGATTTATTGTAGCTGAGGGGCACAGCAATTTGCCTCTACAAAAGATAATATAGAGCCAGGCGAGACGGGCGGGGTTGTTCTCACTGCTGCATGGGTGAATAACCAAGTGGGGGAGGCACAGTGCCAATAAAAGGGGTCGCCATATGATTCCCTCCTATTTCTGTGTCTGTGGGATTTTCTCTGACATAGCAAGCCAAAGATTACAGTTTGAAGTCTTTAGGAGGCTGTAGCAGACAAAGGAAACAATAAACAGACCTTCAGTGTTCTTATCTTTGCTGGAGAATTGATTGATCATTATTTTAAGAAAATTCAAGCCTTTTAAATCTAAGCCCTTGCCCAAACTAGTCCCTGGTACAGCTTTTGTCATCTCTGATGGTCTGAGCATATCCTTGTGTTAAAAGTATTTAAATTGTAGTGGAGCTTGAAGAGTTGTTTCATTTTCTCACATCCCAGTATAAGAGTTCACTTTGTGCTGCGTGCACAGAACTCTTGGGTTGCTCACATTTATCTGTACTGCTGAAATTGGTGAAGCTGAAAAAGTGAACGTGGTTTATTTGCAAGTGCAGATGGGCTGGTTTGAGCAGTTACCCATAATTTGGAGGCCTTGGTGGGACCCAGTGAATTAAACTGGTGTACCCAGCAAGTCCTCCAGTGAGCAGGTAAGCACAAGTGGAGACTTCTTCCTGAACTTCTGGGGGTTTCACTGTTGCTCTGAGTGCAGACATGAGTGAGCAGTGTCCGTCATCACCTCAGCAGCACCACCAATTTGTTTTAGAACAAATAACCGTTCTACTGAGCACACCCTACCAAACTGCAGCATCAGCAGGCAAGATTTGAAAATACAAATCCTCCCTGGAAATGAATTAGGTCATTTACCTGAGGCTAGAGAAAGCCTTATAAAGTAAAAATTTAGAAGTCCTTTCCTAAGAATGAAATACTGAAGTGTTCATGGCAGTTTTCCATCTCTTGATACTGCTGAGAATAAGGTCATATCTAGAGGGCTGAGATTCCAATGTGAGCATGTTGTCAGGCACTGACCACCACCTTATGTTGCAAATCAGGCTCACAAGCAGTACACTGATGTGAGAGTTTGCTTAAAGCTCTCTCCTGGTTTCCATACAGTTAGTAACAGATGTAACAATTCAAGTATGCATGATTGTTGTGAGATGGGAGAGATCTCTGTTATTTGTGCAAATCAAACCACGTGTCCAAGGACAGCTGCCTCAGAATTGTGAGGCTGGCAATTCACCAAAAATTGTGAACAGATATGAAACTGCCACTTCTTAATATAAAGATTGAGGCAAATTCTTAAAAGATTTAAGGTACTCAAAAACAATGGGAACTGAACAAATACTCTTTTATCACCTCCCCTCCCAAATTACGCAGCTAAAGGGAAGACAAGAAGAATGTTTTCTGTGCCATTTCCTTGAGCAAGTAAAATGTGCAGTGAGGCTTTTTTGACTTCTCCTTGTTTCTTGAGTGAAATTTGCTGTTTATGCTAGTTATGGCTCATTAAAAAAATAATTTTTTCAGTGTTTATGACCTGTATTGCTTTTGTTCCAATTATTTCCAAAGCAATTTCAGTGCAAATTTTCTACTCATATTCCTATCTGAAATAACTGCGTTTTTGAGTCCCTTTCTATACACAGTCATACAGAAAGCTTTACTAATAGTGTGTAATACTTTCTTACAACCTCAGTGGGTTCAAGTGATTACTCTTACGTTATTTTTACTGTTGTTGTGTTGTCTTCCTGCAGGAAGGGTAGCTTAGCCCTTGTAACATTTGAAGTCATTGAGAAAGTTCCTGCTGAACTGAAGGGAAGCTGAACTCTGCTGTCGTGATGGAAGTTAGTGAAAGTGTGGCATATGGAGTCAGCTAATGGTGTTATTCCATGTGGTGCTGAGGATACTGGAATTGCAGCTGACTGCATTACTGTAAGTGTTTCACACTGTGTGGGGAAGCATCCAGCCTGCCTCTCAACACTGTAATTTGGGTGAAGAACATTTATCTTAAGTGGAGTGCAGGAGCACTGAATTGATGCTAAGTGAACCAAGTTAGCAAATGCCACCTGCTTTAAGGGATTGGATGCTTTCCCATCAGTAGCCCAGTAACTCTGGGTCTGTGTCCTGGCTGCAGTGACCTCCACCACACAGATCAATAGACACTGAACAAGCTCTCTTTGTCATCAACCTCTTTGATGACAGCCATGCCATACCATATTACATGGCGCTCCTGAAAACAGAAATCTTGCAGTTCATTCACAGCTGAAAGAGTTATTCTGTTTTTGATGTTTTAAAGTTTAGTGTCTTTTTTCTTGAGTTAATTACAAGCATTTCGTGGGTAACCTATGCCAGAAAAAGCTATTTCATCACTGTTAAATGCATGGTGGTAGCTCAGCACATGGGTATGCACTGACAAGTTTTCTCTTGAAAGGATCCTCAGGATTTAGATCAGCAGATAGATCACTCTTAAATTTTACATGGTGCATACCCCGTCTGTTCTTGAGACTGTGAAACTGGGTGTGAATATCCTTAAAACTGTCCACATGATGTCTGAATAGGAAGTCTTATGTGGGATTCATTTTTCTAGGATCAACAGTGCACATATGGGTGTGCACTGCTTAATCACATGTGACATGTGGGTGCAAAGATTAATTAAGAATATCATCACCTACTCTGTACAGTTTACTCTGTTTGGTGACACGTTTCTTTTCCATCTCAGTGAGGAATTCTGGGTCAGAAGGTTTTTTTCCTTAAAGCAGGATTCCAGCTATCTAAAATCAATCCTAAAAGCTGTGAAACTCCCTCTGGTTTAACCCTTGCTAGTCCTGAAGTTTTCTTTCAAACCTAGAGTCATGCTTTCTCACAAATGCCACTATAATGCAAGAGTTACTTCTACTTTTCCTTAGCAGTTAGCGTGCCTAGCTGTAACTGCTGATTTTTGAAAGATCTGTTTAACAAAACAAACAGGAAAAACAAATGCAAACAAGCAAAACCAAACAAATAAGCAAAGGGCAATAGGCAGAGGTGAGAAATGACAATGAGAGGAGGATCTCTTCTCCAGACAGAATGTTTGTACCAGTATCTGTTACTGAAAGGTCTTGCTGTTTTGCTGTTGCCTTCTCAAGAAGTTTCAGGTTCCATTTATGGCAAATAAATAGATTTCCTTACCCATCTCCAGCTTCTGGGGTAAACATGGGTACATCTTTCAGACGAGAACTACAAATACATATCAAAAGCCAATACTGAGAGAGATGCTGCAAGCTTACGTGGACAGAGTCCCTGTATAGCACTGCCAGGAAAACTGCAAATGAAGAAATTACCCTTTATGCTCAGTGCTGCAGGCAGATCTCCATCAGCTCTGCCAGTCTCAGTATTCCAGACTTTTAACAGTCAAACCTGCAGTCCGATTTTGACACCAGACAACCTACCTGAGGTACAGCTCTCTAAAGAGTCCACCAGGCAATGGAAAGGCTGAAAGGATCTCAAGAAGCTAAATAATTCACAAGTTTTCCTTTTATTATAAACTCTAGTCCACCAAAGATTGATTGCCATGCATATTGCCAAGCCTCAGGAGTAGGCCAGAGAGGTGAAGTCATTCAGTGATGCACTTTTAAGACTTGGGTGTGTCACCTATTTAATGGGACCTATACCACTGAGGAGGAACAAAATAGGAAGGATGTGGCTCATAAATACTCCTTACAAAGAAGGATTTACTTTTCTAAGTAAACCTGTGTGCAAGAACCATCCCCACAGATGTGATGGAGAAGTTGCAATGATTTTCCATCCAAATGTGGAGGATCAAACCTCACACCCTGAGGTTACCATGACAAATGCTATTAATTATGGCTGCATTTAGTTTTTAAACAGCAAAACCACATGAGCCAATTTCATCTTTAGCTTAGGTGATTTCATAGGAATTGTTGATTTTATATCAACAACTAATTTCATTTAATTAATTTGTAAGAATTTTGTTCATCTGCGTAATTTGGGCAGAAGAAAGGTAAGTAAAGTGGAATAAGATTGAATGCTCAAGTACTTTCTCTGTTGGAAGCAGCTGTGTAGGAGATGCAGCCTTGTTCAATGTTTTGGTGTATTAAAGCCATTACTAGAATTAATTAATGCAGCTACACTCCGATTCCCTTTACATTTATGTCCCACAGCCATGTTCAAACTGATACTGTAGGTAATTAAACTGTGACTTCATCAGCTCAGGTGGAGAAATCCCAAGAGGTGGACACCAGATCGGGAAGGTTTTCATGAAAAGGTGGATGTGTGTTCAGAGCATCTTTAGAATATATTTCACAAAGGAATGTTGAGTGTGTTTTTCCACTGGTTTTAAAAAATGCAGATGCTAAGTAAAGTATTAAAAAAATGTATTGACAGACACTCTTAGTACATTCTTCCTAATTCTTTAAAATACTGTTCACATTTGTCTCTTGACAGTTCCTGAATACTTGACACAGATATATTCTATGAATATTGCACATTCACACAATACACAACAAACAATTCTCCTGCATTGGATCATACACTTGCTTATTGCAAAGTTGTTTTATTGTACACTTGATTTGTATTGCTTTTAGATGCTGGTCTTTTTTTACTAGTTTGTTATTGTTTTATTGTGCAAACACTATGCATTTGTTTTAGGAAAAGCTGAAGGATTCCACTGACACTGCAAATAGCTACAGTAAAGTAAACAGAACAGAAGTAGGAGCAAGTAATTCTAATGGCCCCTTTAACACTGGCCCAGCCATGGTCCACTGCCCTTCCACCTATGAGCTGATTACTCCTGACTCTGGTGATTGCTTAGTCTCTGTTTCCATTCTGTCTTATTCCCACTTGGTCTCTGTCTGCTTAAGGTTTCATTATAATATTTTATGCACATGTATTGGCTTGTTGATTTCTTTATGTTTTGCTTGGTTGCATACACTTGGCATGTGTCAGCCACCACAGATGCTGTTCTGTCTGCTGCGTTTTGGGTGCTCAGATGGAGGGGATTGAACCTCTTCATGGATGAGCATGGGGATATATGTGTGTATCAGTGTCTCACTGTGCATCAGGTATTGGGCATGGCTGTTTATTGGCAAATGAATTTGCTTCTAAACATATTAAGAACACCAGTTTCCAATACTCACTGTTCATGCCTGCACTGTCAAGGAAATACCTTATGAAACTATAAGTTAAACCCTGCCTGCTGGTCGGGTAGATAAGGTTCACAACAGTTTGGCACTGGTTGTCCTTCATTAGCAAAATACGGTAGTTTTTACCTGCAGTTGCAAGCTTAAAGACATTTGCAAAACTGCCAGATTTATCATCAAAACAGTAATTAACTGAAATGTCATGCAATTAAATCAGACCAGCATGTGTTTGACAGTGTTGAGCAACACTAGAAATGAAGTCCCCAGGTCAGCACAATACTCAAATATGCTGTAGCTTTAAGCACATGGGTACTCACTGTGAGGGCTGGAGGTAGTGCCCAGGGATTGGAGATCTGGGAAACTCAGTGTCTGAGGAAAGCTGCAGGAACAGGAAAAGCTTAGTTTGGTGTTGAAAACCCTAACGGCATATGTGACAACAACATTCAAATACATCAAAGGTGACGGCAAAAAATGAGATGAGTTACACGGAAAAGGGATGAGAGGAAGTGATTGTCAGCTCAAGATACTTGTTTGGAACTTCAAGACATTTTCTAACAGCAAGTATGGGAGATATGGAGCAGATCACATCAGGAGGCTCTGAAACCTCGTGGAAAGTTTTAAAAGTGTTTTAAAGAAAAATTTGTGAAGAATAATTAAGGTGGAGATAGGCTTTGGATAGAGAGATGGACAACAAACCTAATTGAAGGCCTTTTCAGCCTTTTTTTCTACAGTTGTATAATTTTATGTGCTTAAAATTACACATGTACATCAAAGTAAGTGTATGAGACTCTCGTAGTGTTCTTCATAAGCTAAGACAAATGCTGTTCTGACAGAAGTGGGAGCAGTGGATCAGTGCTCCTATTGGGCCTCATCTTTCAAAATAAAATGGATTCAGTGTACTGAACCTCGAAAAATACAAACACTTGTTAGTGAGGGTTCTTCAGATCACCATCTATACTGTGTTTTATCCATTAGTTTTGTATTGCCATTGTGCCTAACAGAATGATTTCTTAGTACAAATTTTAATATTTGGGGGAGGAGATGTAAATATTTTGTTCTGAACTCTTTACTTTATGCTGGAAATGAAAAACATCTTTAGGTGTTGTAGTCATAAAGCCTTCATCTGACAGCTTTAATCATGGATGTTATTAAAGTAGAATCCACAAAGCACCTTTGCGGGCACTGGATAAGGGAGGCAGCCACCATAACATGCATCTGACAACCCTGTGATAACAATAAAAATACCCAAAAAGCTTCATACCAGCAGGAACATCTGAAATACGTAACATATGGAGTGAGGATGAGCCCAGAATGCCTTGATTTTAATAAGAGAAAGCTGCGTGTTATCAGAGGTCTCACAAGATGAACTTCTGATGGTAGCAAATTAATGAGAATCTGAATAGCTGTGAAATGAAAAGTTTGAGTAACAACTAAGTTTCCAGCCAGTCATCTTGCTGAGAAGAAGTGACAAACAACAGACCTGGCTTTTGGAAAAGGCAATACTTTTGTGCTTTGGATAGGAAACAGGATTTTTCAAGCAGAGACATGAAAATAGAGATGGGCACAGTCAGAAGGTTCAGAGCCAAGTCAGGAAACCTGCCAGAAACTGGAAGCAGAGGCAACTTAAATAGCTCGGATCCAAATTTTGAGTGTTCACTTGCAAATATTTTCCTCAGAACTATTTAGAAAAAATAATTTGCTAGTCTGAAGTCAGTGATCAAGTCCTGAAAAGGAAAGTTTCCTTTGTCACCAGGGTTCTGCCCTTCCAGCTGAGCAGCTGGAGCACAGTGTACTTGCCATCATGCCATCTTTCATCCTTTTACTTCTGATTTTAAATACCTTCTTGGTACTGGAGAAAAGCTGGTTTGTAAAATGAGCTCCTCTTACAGGTGACATTGTATGACGGAGTGATAGAATGACTGCTCTTCCTAACTGGGGAGAGCAAGGAGTAAAAGAGTCTCTTGGAGCCTGGGAGCCAGATCATGTAGAGGCTTTCCCAGTAAAGCCAGCTGCTGCTCATTATGTTTCTCTGAATATTCCTTGTTTATATCTTTGTTGTTTTCCTCATTGCAACTGAAATTGTAATACTCACGTTTAGCAAAAATGGTGAGCTGTTCCAGGAAAAACCCCACTGTGCAAGGCAGTGCGACCCTCAGCCAGCTTGGGATCATCAAGAGAAATGGATGATAGAAGTCAGCAGGTAAAATAAAGAAGTATTCCTGCCTAATTCCACAGAAATGAGTCCTGCTGGAAAGAAAAAACTTCTCCATCAACTCTGGCATATTGGAGAGCTGGTCCTACAGTTACCACCTTAACATTGTCATTTTAATCATAACAAAGAGTAACAGCTCAGTTAAATGAATTGTGATAGATGCAGCAATTTAGGATTGTCTGGGTGCTAACTACACTTGAGCTAACTGTAAGACTGCCATGCATGAAAGAGCTGCATGATTTCTATAAAAATAATATTAGTTATTATTATAGTTACGTTATTATTGCTATACTTTTTGCTACTACTATCATGGGTAGATATTCCAGAGACTGCACAGTCAAGAATATAAGGCTTTGAGGTGTCTTAATTATGGCATTTCAGTACCTGAAGGGAGCCCATAAGAAAGCTGGAAAGGGACTTTTGATAAGGGCAGGTAGTGACAGGACAAGAGCTGAATGGCTTCAAACTGAAAGAGGGCAGGCTTAGATGTTAGGAAGAAATTCTCTACTGTGAGAGTGTTGGAGAATAGGCACAGGTTTCCCAGGGAAGTTGTGGATGCCCCATCCGTGGAAGTGTTCAAGGCCAGTTTGGATGGGTTTCTGAGCAACTTAGTCTAGTGGGAGGGGTCCCTGCCCATGGCAGGGGGCTGGAACTAGATGGTCTTTAAGGTCTCTTCCAACCCAAACCATTCTGTGATTCTAGGATTCTACCTCTGTGTTCTTACAAGGCAGAAATAAGTAATATGAAAGAGCTCACAGTCATCTATTCTGTTCTCTTCTGGGTCACAAATCTTCTCTTTGTTTAATCAACACACAGTTTTGGGTTGGAATTAGCATATCACTTGTGGTTTGTATGGCAAAGGTGTGTCTGGCTAGAGATTTGCTTGCAGAAGCATGATCTCTAATGAAAAGTGAGAAACTTGGAGAGTTTCCCATTCTGAGGGAATGGGACCATAAAAAAGATAACAATGAATGATGCTGAAAACTGCTTTAAACCCACACGAGAAGAAAGCTGCAAACTAAAAGAAGTCCTAGATTAAAGAACAGTGAGGGATAATTAAAAAAAAAAATAATAAAAAACCACTTGTTAATGAGCTGTAAGCTTCTATAATAATGCTGAAATATTTACTCTTATTCTAACTGTTGATAAATGGTGTGTCTCTAACTGCATTGTAACTTCAGCTACAGTTTCCAGTCTGTTCTTAACTGACTCAGAGTCAAGGCAAAAAAGAAAGTGTGAGGTCTGGCTTATTTTATCCCTTGCATCTGTTTTTTTCCAAATAGTTTCTGAAGAGAAGTATTGAGTCTGTGTTGTGACTTTTCTCTGTGAATCTGATCAGTTCTGTTTCTGTGGAAACATTTGTATGGTCAGGAATTCTGTGCCAGGGTGATGGATGTAGATGAGAAACTTGATCAAGATTATGGAAGTGCTGCCTGTCAAAATAGAAGGTAGTCCACAAATGCTGTAATTTCAACACAACAAGATACAGGTGAAAGACATTGTGAAAGAGATAAATAATTATTATTTATAAAAATCTAGATTTAACAGTGGAATTTGAGAAAGATAGACCTTGCACCTTTTGGCCAAGATTGTAAAAATAAATCCCAGTGTAGAAAAACTATTCTAATTTCAGTCTGTGGCAACTTCCTCATGAACAGAGCAAAGATCTGTATTATCTCCGGCCATCAGGGAGCAGGCAGCACACCGTAGACACTTTCCTCTCTCCAAACTTTTTCGATGGCCAGTTGAAAAAAGAAAGACCGCTATGCTTTCTGCAAACATCATGTAAAGGAGACTTTTGTAAAACAACCAGTTCACCCTAAAAGTCAAGACAGAAGTTCTGGTGAAGACACCTATAACTTCCCAGTGGAAACAGAGGCACAGTTGAAGTACTAAATTTGAAAAACACACACAACTGTTTCAATGTGAATTGAAATAACAACTTCCCTCCTATGACCACAAAACTTAGGAATTAATAAATTCCCATAACTACTTGCTAAAAAGAGAAGACGAGGAAAATTTGTGAAAGAAATAGAAAGAAGAGTGTTAATATCTCTGTCTTGAGGAGGAATTCTTGGGGACTGGAAGGGTAGAAAAGTGTTGGAAACATAATTTTGATAATTTTGATAATGTTTCCACAGGAGAGACAACTGAAGAAGTGACTGTCTCAATGAGATTGACTCATTCTTTACTTCAGTAATTTTTGCCGTGTGGGAGAGAAGGGTCTTCAACCTCCATACTAACAACACATCTGAAGCTTCCAGCTGCCACGTGAGGTGTGTTCTGAAGAGTGATTTTACCAAGAGTCTCATGTCCCATCTTGTGCTTGCAGTCCTGCAGGAGATCAGCAGCCTTCTAGTCATGTGTATTGGATAATAATATTTTATGCCTCTGGAATGTATCCTCTAATAAAGGAGTGCCATTTAAATTGGGGCTTTGCAAGCCTGCACATGGCAGGTTGAGCCTGTGTGCCCCAGGAAAAGCAGGTGCAGCTTGATAGCAGCCAAGAAGAAGGATTCGAGCCTTTCTGAGGACCAGTTCAGCAAATAAATAGCAGTAGCAATAGGAATAAAAGCAATTTCACACATCTTCATGCCACAAGCAGTTATGACAAGTGCTATGTCACCTTCAGAACCAATGTAAGATCCAGACTGTTGTTTTATTGTGTGTTGTTAATCCAGATCTAAACAAATGCAACAGGAACAAGCCCAATCCAGCTTTATGCTAATGGAAACACTCTCTTGATTTAAAACTGTTTTGCAATACTCAGATAAGCATTTGTTTGGAAATTGATTTATGGTTGTGAAGAACCCAGGAAAACAAAAAGCTGGTGTGAGCTGAAATGCCCATCCCTAATTATAACACCAATCTGTACTGTGATAAATTCCAATCCATGATAATTCCATAATGATCAGTGGCAATAAGTAGGGCTTACAGCAGAGCATGTTCCTTAGAGGGAACACCTTAGGAGCCCAGCAGGGACTTTTCATTCTGTTGTTTACATTGGCAATGAAAAATGAGCACCACCCTGAAATGCTTGAGAGCCTAATCACAGGAAGAACCTTCCTAGCAAAGAAGGAGGAGGATCATGTTTACAGGGACCATCTCTGGACAGAAATCTTGTAGAACTCTGCAGTCTTCCATTCAAAATCTGACTCAGGAAATTTGCTGAATGGCCTCAGTCTTTATTATTCGTGGTCCTAGGGGATAGCCAGAACTTCCCAAGATATACAAAGCAATTCTGTTCTGACATGTTTGTACAAACCCCCTTTTTTTTTCCCTCTCAGAAACTTTGCTATCTAAGCTTGACAATTCCCTCAAAAATCTCATTATTTTAAAGGAAGCATTTTCTCAAAGCCCCTTCAGCTCAGGACAGTCTGTCTAATCACAGAGTTGGAGAGAACAGTGTGAAAAATCACAGGTTTAAATCACTGTGCAGGTGTTTGCATGTTCCAAGTGACTGTATTCACCACTGGGATGGTCTTCTCTGGCTTCTTCACAAAAAATCTAAGTGTTTTGATTTCATTTTGACATAGGTTTCAGACTAAGGTTGCAGTTCAACTGCCCCTGCCGCAACAGATCTGGTGCTTTCTTTACTTACTCCCCAGCAGTGATCCCAAGTGGTTGGCCAGGTTCCTTGAACTGGGTATGAGCTGTGGGCTTTAAGCACAGCCTTGTGTTTAATTTCATTCTCAGTGCCCAGGTACTTCCAGGAGATATTCTTGTTCTGTGCACAAACTCACCTGAGTGACACAGCATCAGTGGTATTTCTGTTCCTAAAGACTCCTGGGTTGTGAAATAATCCTTGATCCAAAAATGGCCCTTTGAAACTCAGCAGGGAAAAGGACTTGCAGGACAGGAATGGACAGGGCTGGAAAAGTGGAAAGCAAAAGAAAACTGCTCTCGGAGACCCTTTAGGCACCATCCCCTGCATTTGCCTTCCTGCTAATGAGAATCCCTCTCTCTGTATGGGAGGTGAGTTGCTACAAACTGTAGCTGAGCCCGCCAGAGATTTTTTCATCAGGATTTTTTTGCTAATATGTGTTTTGAATTTTCTGTCAAGATTACAGACAGAAATCATGCTTATTTGCCAACACCCATAATTTTCTGAGGCAGATTTCCAAGATAAGAGGAGCTTTTGTCCAGCTTTTATCTCCAGCTTTGTCCTGCATGCAGTGTTGCACTGCAGTTCTCCCTGTAGTGCTTTTTGTAATGGTGCTTAAACTTGCAGGCTTTGGACTGGCACAGGCAGAATTGTTTGTTTGAAATACTAATTGCTTGAAATTTCAACCATAGATATGCTATAGTTCACAAATCATATCTTAGTTTCTTTGGCACTGCCAGAAAGACTTTTTTCAGTGTTTTGGTTTTTTCTTTTTCCATGGTGCCAGTTTTTTGTAAGCAGCTTGTTGTGACTTTTCTCCACTATTTGTATTGGCAGCACCACAGCCAGGTCATCTGGCACTGGTTGTGTCCCTTTGCTGTCTGCCTGGAACATTTGATATGTGAGGTGAGCACGCATAATTTTTGTCTAAAAGGCACTTGTGCTAAAACTGTTTTAAGGGTTCACAGATAGGCTTTCAAACAGGCAGGAGTTTTATAAAAGCCAGGGGATAGGAAATTATTTTATTCCATGAATGCAACTTGCATTCTATGGTAAGTAAAATAGTCAAGGAGTGGTTCCCTTTGGCCGAGCAGATTGGGCAGTGGCTCATTGGGAGTAACTACCAGCATGAAACAAGAGCCTTAGCCCAGCTCATAGCTGTGCTGCCATATGCAGCATGTGTTGCAGGCAACTCTTACCTAGAGGACAAAGTGAAAAGGGATTATTCCTCATGCCAGCCCTGGGAAGAAGCATCTTATGGATGCAAATCACTTCCTTTAAACTTGCAGTGAAACCCCTCAGATTGGCAGTGATCAGGATTATCCGCTTCACTGCCCTGTTCCCTGGCAGATGCTGTGGTGTGCTGGACAGCTGGGGTAGCTCCCTAATTTCTATGGGGCCAGTGGGTGGGGTGTGGAGAGAGGGGGAGGCAAAGATGACAGCAGGCCACCTTTGCACACAGGTCTGTTCACATCCCAGCCTTGATGCTGTTAGAGGTGAGTCTGACATGGGTGGTTAACTCCTGGCTCTGCCAGCCAACTGCTGCTGTACAGCCTGACCTGCACTGATGTAAAATCTGCCCAAGCATCCATGTGCATAAAAAGCAGCATGGAGGACAGGGCGGCTTTAAGAGGTCACAGGTGTGTTTTGTTTGGATCTGTCACCAAAACTCAAGTTATCAGGAGCAGTCCCAGACACACAAGACAATGCCCATTTCCATGCCCAGCCCTTGGACTGGGCTGCTTGCTAGTAACTATGAGGCAGTTGTATTGCAGAGCACCATGACAACACCAGGGCCCTGGTGTCTTGTACAGACAGACAGACAGACACCTCTGAGCAGAGGTACACAGCTGTCTACAGCTGCTGAAAAGACCACTCCTCCTATCTACATGGTGATAATAAGAGCAGCAAGCCCGAGTCTTCAGCCTCTTCCTCCCAGTTGCTGTGCCCCACCAGAACAGTCCAGCCCCACCTCTCTGGGCCAGTACAGTTCAGTTTGTCCTGCACTGTTGAGGACCTGTGTTTTATAACAGTCCATAATATGAAGCTATAGCTTTATTATAAATATTTTTATTTGTTATTTGCACTTAAAAGCTATGTGGAATGCTATATAAAGCCAGAAGGAGATAGGAAAGGCAGTCCTTAGCTGTACAATCTTTGTATTAATGAGTACAAATAGCCAAGACTCTTGATCACTGAAGTATCCTGGGACTTGGGAGATGGGGTTAGCAATATTTTTTCACATCCTAACATTACTCACCTCCCTGCACCCCAGAAAAGATGATCAGTTCCCAAAAAGGCTTTTATTCATGCCTGAGGTTACTCACGGTGAGTTTCCCAAGTGATGTGCAAACCATGGACTCAGGGCATTGAGTCAAGGGGGTGACTCAAGAGGCTCTGGTTGGTTCAGTGGCTGCCTGGCTGCCCTGTGTAGAACCAAGGCATGGAGGGAACTACAGTTGCTATACAGAAATAGGTGTGGCTTCTTCTTGCTTGTACAAACCATCCTTGTGTGGGCCTGCACTATTCCAATCAGCTTCTTGGCTGATTCACTACTTGTGTAATTTATGTGTCAATCAAGACAGAATTATCAGACCAATGTGCACCTTATTCTATGCTCCACAGCTTCCTTTGAAGATGACTAGTTATCCTAACTTGTCTGTTTCTAAACCATGAACATTCCTTAAGTTCTTAGAGAATTGTCATGACAAAATGAGCTGGTTCAGCTTTGAGAACCTTTATCTTTGGACTCCCCTTGCAGGGTAAGAAGTGATTCAAATGTGCTGTAGCACAGCCCACCTCCAGGAGCAGTGAATGTGCAGGGTAGAGTTCTGCCTCATCTCAACTTTTTCTGTGCCAGCATCAGGTGCCATAAACTCTTGGAGCACCTTTGACCAGGAAAATGATGCTGCCTTCAACTGTGATTTCATCTCTGTAACTGCCAGACTGAGGCATTGACTGAAAGCTCAATTCTCTGCAGCTGCTTCTTGTGCTGGGAGCAGGAAAAGCAGCAAACTCTGCATCTGGTAGAACATTCCCAGGTACACCCAACAAGAGAGTTTCTGTACCTCAACAGCCTTCTACACCTTCTACAAGCAAAATTGAGCAGGATGGATGAGGGATGGGAGGATGGTGATGGTTACTCCAAGAGGAGCTGATGGTGCCTCCCTTGCTCTAAGCACTATTCCACACACTCCTGTTAGTGCAGAACTGGCAGCTGATGACCTGACGCTGAGTCTGCTGCAATTCTTTGCACTGTGCCAACAGACACCTGACTTTCAGTGACTTTGAGCATCTGAGGCAATCACTGACTTTAGTAAAAGGTGAAGCAGCTCAGGACCTCTCTAAATTATGTCCTTGATGCTGGCACTTGCCCAGTAGGGACCTGAGTGAACTAATCAATGTGTTTCAGCAGGCAACACCCTCAACTCCATCTTCTCTTATATTGTCCCTGTTAAATGTGAAATCAGTTCTGAAGAGGTTCTCAAGATATGATTTATTTTCAGTTTCAAGTCACATTCATGTTATACCCCACCTCCACCTACTACAACTTTCCAGTGAGAAATTGTCAAAATTATTCATGAAGAGATGCTCCTTGAGCACTTTGTTCTCAATAAACATTAAACCAACATCTTTGTCACAACATTGCAGGGATTAAAATGTTGTAATTTTCTTATTTTATTGGAATTGTGATGGCTTCATTTTGTTTATACATAGATAAAGACAACTGGTAGACAGAGGTAAAGGAGGGTGGAAATTTCTCCAGTCCTGAGAACTTCATCTGAAAATGTAAGGTCCTGTCTCTTGCTCCAATGACATCTGTTCCATTCCAGTAAGTCTCCCTCATACTGATAGATTTTACAGAGCTGGAAAAGACCAGTGCATTCAGTTCTTTCCTTGAACAACCTGTGTGTCTAGAGCACACACTGCATTGTGCTGAAAGTGAATGTAAAATAAGATCAATGAAGTGCAGGTTTTAGGTGCAGCTGATGACAAGAGGGACAGTTTTGTGTCATGTTCAAAGAGCATGAAGTTCAGAAAGCTAAAGCCACTTTTATCCTTTTGGTCAAGGCTTAAAGCCAAGTGCAGTTTGACCAGGTCTCAGGCTGAGTTCTACACCTCTTAATGACTTAATTACCACATGCAGCTTGTTTAGACAACTACGTGTTCTTTGATTAGTGTTCCAAAAGGAGACTAATAGATGCTTCCTGCATGCAGGGAAGAAATTTTGCTGCATAAATATCTGTCTGACTAAGGATAAAATTAAATACACGGTCTGAGATTTAGCAGATGCGTTGGTCCATTCTGAAGAAGTCTTGATCCCCATCAAAAACACAGGTCATAGCCTCTGGAGTGGAGTGCAGTGCTGTAGAGCAGTCATGTCCCTACACACCCGTGGAAATTTCTAATATGGAACTTAAAAGAACAGGGTGCTATCTTGACAGTACAAGACTACACCCTCTCAAAAGGTCTGGGCAAAAATCCACAGGAAGTGTTAAGTTTTTTCCTATTCAGCAGAACAAATCTGTCAAAATCTGTGTAGGGTGAGAAAAGCCGAGGTGAATTCTGATTCTTACAAAGAAGCACAGGGCACTGAATGGCACTGTTATGTTCAGCAGGAGGAAAAATCTTTACACAAGGTATAGCTAAGCTGTAAAAATCTTTGGTGTAGGACGCTCTACATGCTAAAATGTACAGATTCAAAAACTAACTGGGCAAATTAATGGAAAATTATCTATCAAAGAGTGACTGCAGTGCTGTCGCTTTTGACTCTCTACACCAGGAAAACATCTGCATGTGCTTGCCCTGTTCACCTGGTGTTGCCAGGGCTGTTACAAGGAGCTGTGGTTGGACAGCAGGGTCATGAGGAGGTTTGCTTTGACCCACCATGGCTGCCCTTCTGCTTCCTATTCAGTGAGAAGTTTGTAGGTAGTGTACATGGAAGAAATTTTGTTTCTCACTCAGTTTGGTGTATTTTTTATTTACTAATATTGCTGTCTTCTGAATAGAGATAAATATCTGGGGGGTTGGCAAAACACTTCAGATCACTGATTTGAGCTGTTTTCAGCCACTTTGTAGTAGCTGTTAGTTCAACCCCTTGTATTTGCAAGCAGCAGAATATGCTTAGCTTGCAGGCAGCTTTGCAGTGGCATCAGCAGGTGCTGTGTAATTTCCTGCAAGAAAATGCTCAAACAGATCTCAGATCATGTATCAGAAAGTCCTGCTATACATGTTCATGTTCTCTGACATATGCCTTTATAACTTTGTCTGGGATCTTAATAGTTAATCTACCTGAGCAAGTAGGAAGGAGCATTTTTTCTTTCAATAAAGTTTGATTCCTGGAGGCAGATCTTTTTTTTCAGTGAGTGTCAGATAATTTGAAGGTAGGGTGAGGCAGGAAACCACGACACGCCTTTGTTGGGACTTGCATAAGAGCACGGGAATATAAAAGCAAAAGAAGGGCGAGAATAAAACGGGATAAATAAAGAAGAGGTGAACATTTTTGGATGATCACTCAGGTTCCACACACCTTTGGAAGGATATGATATAAAGTGTAGGTGGAAAATTTTTGATAGAAGGGAAGCAGTTGAGGAGAAAAAGAGATTTTCATTTCAGTAACAAAAGCACTCCAGGTAAGTTACATTACTAAAAAAAAAAGAAAAAAGGCAGAAGAATGTATCCTTTATTTTCTGTCTTCCAGATTCCTTTAAGATCAAGGCTGACTTCTCAGGCAGGATAAAGGAGGTGTTACGTTTTTCTGTGGGGAATACAGTATAAAAATAAGTTTGCATGAGGGCTGGGTCATTTTGGGTTTCTGTTTGTCATTGAATGCTACTCTTCTGAAGTGAGTGTCCAGTGAAAGGAGTTTACCTGCTGGAAGAAATGAGATATGTAGCCAACTTATAGGTACATTTTTAATGGGTTGTGTGAAACTACCACAAACTAGATAAAGTTCAGCTAAATGTTCCATGAGGGTACCAGTATGGTGAAATGCAGATCATCTGTTGACTGTTTTTAAAACTGAGCAGATCTGGAGTGTGCTGGAGGAGTAACGATTGTAAATTGGAGCTTCAGATGGTGGGTGCAGGGTGTAATATTAAGGAATTAATCTCTAGTCCTGAGAATGCCTAGAACTGCTTCGGAGTGAAAGTTTGTGTTGCCATGGACAAACTTTGCTTTGTCTCAAAGAAGTGGGTTTATTATCAGCAGTGACTCATTGATTATGTACGCTGTACTGTATTTTTGTCATAGAAGATTATGAGGTGTTTTGGTCACAATGTGTCAGAAAAATATGATTTGAGAATCAGTTTGAATCCTTTCTACAGCAGGTCCAGCAATTCGAATATAGTGGTATAAAGTAAAAGATTTGCCTTTTCCTGTCTTTACATTGACTTGAGTGACTTTGGGAAGGTGACTTTTCTGTCTGTGAGTAGTTGCTCATTTGTGAAATGATGACAGGAGATCTTTCCCATTCTGCAAACACTTTTTTCATTAATACCAGGTTGTTTGTCTCCTTTTCTGTGCCAGAGCCAAGAAGCTTGTGCAGGTCAGAATGGCCTATTTCCTTCTCAGTAGCACAGTTAAGTAGGGATGGTGAGGACACATTTTATTTCTGAGAGGAAGGTGTCTGGCAGATCAGAGTGAAGTCTGGGCACAAGTGCTATTCCTTGTGCTCTGGGATGTGAGCACATATTGGTGTCAAAGAAGCCAGGACAGGTTGTGGGCAGGGCAGAATTTGGTTCCTACAGCATGTCCAAGCTTTGGCTGGGCATCTAACCTGTTTCCCTGGCATTTGCACCATTTCAGCCTACAAAATGAGCAGATTTGGAAGTATGATTTGGATTATTCAATTCTGACTGTGTTGGTTTTGGTAAAATGACTTGAAAGTAACAGCTTTTAGAACAGAATGAGAAGAATGAATTCCTTGTCTGTGGGGTAAAAGAGATAAGGGATCATTTTTTAACCAGTTCTTTTAGTTTCAGGCCAGTGGCACCTGAAAGGCTGGTTAAGAGAAAGGGGCACCCTAAAAGACATGTGATATGATGGGAGGCACAGTCAGTGGTATCATTTGGAGGCATCTGCTGAGTGTCAGAGTATTCGTGATCAAAAGGTTCTGGTGACATTAAATATTACTAATCTCAGCACCTGCAGGTGCCTCTTTCTCCTAATTGAGTGTCTTACAGCAGGAACCTCTGGAGAGAGCTGAAAGGATGTGCTGTGAGGGCAACAGCACTGTGAGACGAAAACTGAGAGAACATTGTGGAGGGATAAAAGTATCTGAAATGTGCTTGCTTTTATTTTTCCACCAAAGGACACCTTTGTGGCTATTCCACTCCCCTTTGAAAAATGTCTGTAATAAACTTTATTACTATTGCATACAATACCTAGATTCTAAAATAATAAGAGGGGGTTGAATGTCCCATCTCAGAATGGCTTAGTGCCCTTGCCAGTGTGCTGCACTGAAGTGGGACAGGGGGTACAAGAGGTACCCTGCATTGTCAGACTTTTGTGGAAAGCACAGATCTGAGTGTGTCTTGCAGTGCTGGGCAGTTATTACTCTCCTGCTTTCAATGCTGTACAAAGAAGAAGCAGCCTGCACAAGTGTGGCAGTGCCAGACCTCTCCTGGTTCCTAGTGCCAATAATGGCTGCAAGTTCTCTGTTCCTGAGGGTGCCACAACCACACTACATCCCCTGAGCTTATGGAAAAGGGGCCGTAGGGTTGCTCTGCCTTATCCTCCTGCACTGTTTGAGTGAGCCCCCTTCACATGTTGCTGCTTGTTGCTCGGAGATGATTGCAGATGAGTTCTCTGATTCAACAGCGCTATTGCTGTGGCACAGACATAGCCCACAGCTATGGCTTTGTGACTGCAGATAGGAGCTGGGGAGATGAGTCAGGCCTGGCAGGTAATGGAAATGCAGCACAGTCAGCCTGCTGGCATCCATGTGCCAAGCACATGTGCAAAGGCACTGTATGCTGGGGCTGGGCTGTGGCATGCACGGCTCCAAAGATGGGCTTTAACCTATTATTCTTTTTCCTAATTGATACCGCAGCAAGATCCTTCCCTTTCTCAAGGGAAGGCAAAAATGCAGAAGATGCATTCATTCCATGGTGGTGCTGGCCTCTTCCAGCATCCATAACCAGCACCACCTCCCAACAGCAGAGAGAAAGTGGAGTTCTAGGGCCAAAAAGCAGTAGGAAAGCAGTTTCCAAACACAAACCTGTGCTCCTTGCCAAAAACACTGATAAAGCCAACAGTGCTGACATCTAGACAACAGCTTCCAGCATCTGTTTTTAGGGAGAGAGCTTGAAAGATGCTTCCACTGTTGATGCAGTAATGAAGAGTAGCAGAGATAATGCGTTTCCTTGGAGTGAATGGCCAGAAACCCTTCTATTGCAGGGGCTGTTATCCTGCTGGAGGAGGAACTCTCCTAATGCATATAGCTCCAGTCTTGCATAGGCCTTGGAATCAACACCCTGGAAAATCCCTTGGAAATCCCTAGTGTTAGCAGGCATTGTAAGGGTTGAGCAGCATCCCGCTGTCACCAAGTTGTGTAAGGACTTAGATGTGGCCTTAGGAGCCCCATTTACAGGGCTGTTCAGACAAGCTCAGGGTCAGCAGTGCAGAGTGAGGGCTGTGGGCACTGTGGTGTTCTCTGCAAAGTACAGATGAGTCTGTCATGGGGGGCTAAAGTGGCTTGGCTGGCACTGTGCCTTCTCCACTCAAATTGTTCCTGTCCAGCTCTGGGAACAGCAGGAGTTGGTTAAAGACAGAATGGAATCTGAATGTTGGATACTCCTGCAGATTTTCTGCTGCATCTTGCCTTGTGTCAGTATTTATGCCTGGGCAGTGCAAGTGTAACATCAAGGGGGCTGCAGTTTACAGAAGACTAAGAGGAATCGTGAGAATCACACTCAAATTTAACAGAATTGGTGGAATGGTTTTGGGTTCTGCATCAAGCTGGGCTTTAAAACTTGGAAGGAATTTTGCCCAAAGCTGGTTTTAGACTCAGGATCTTAAATGTGATGGTTTTGGTGCAGCTGGGCCTTCAGTTTTAAGGAGGAGACTTCAAATCCAGTGACAGGTTTTGGCCTATAGTGAGCCTGTGTATAAATTAAAATCTCTTCTCTCATTGTCTGTGGCTGCACAAGATGACATGTTACCTTAGCAAGACTAGAAGTGACCAATTGTGTGGTTTCTACTGACAGAAGTGTTCTCTCTTCTAGATGTCTCTTTTCCACAATCATGTTTTTTATGGTATTCCTGCCATGGCAGACAGTCATACCTCTGCTAGAGATTATAATTTTGACTAGAGAGGGATCCAAATAATGAAAAAGAGTGTACACAGCATTCACAGCATCCATTCTAACACTGTGTAGACTGACCTGAGCTGGCATTAAATCAGATCAGATTTCAAAGCCACAGACAGGCTTTCCAAACTGTTGCTGCTCTGCCTGTAAAGCAAGATAAAGCACTTCCTACCTTAAGTTCCTTGCTGCCAAAAGTAGCTAGTTCAAAGGTACCTGCAGTGTTTTTTCTGCTTTGCTAAGGTCAGTGCTGTGGCTTTAGCATCAGGGCGCCCTGAGAAGGCACTGTCCGCAGAGCAGCAGCGTGTCTGCTGAGGTTTTTCTGGCAGTACTGGCAGGGTGCAGGTAGCTTACTCCTGCAACTTTGCCTGCACAATTAATCCTGTACTGTAGAGTCCTGCCCAGAACTGATGTGTGGGAGTAGTGTTTGGATCCACTGGTTTTCACCAAACCTTTATAGGGGCACAGCTGGAGACCATAATGTAGTATAGTCTGGATATAAATCCAGGTCTAAACTCCATCACTGAGTGGATTTGCTTCAACTGCCTCTATTTCACTTGTTGGCTTTAGAGCCCCTCCTGGTGTTTCAGCTCTGCTGCCTTGTGCAGCATCCAGTGTTACAGATGCCAATCCATCAGTAATAATCATATGGCTTTGGAAGGACACTGTAAACTTCCTGGCACTGTAATTTTCCAGGCA
Source organism: Orthonyx spaldingii (assembly GCA_013397795.1). Taxonomy (NCBI): domain Eukaryota; kingdom Metazoa; phylum Chordata; class Aves; order Passeriformes; family Orthonychidae; genus Orthonyx; species Orthonyx spaldingii. The sequence continues at coordinate 3,641,860 of VZTJ01002933.1, read as the reverse complement.
CTCTAGTCTCCATCCAACGGGAGCAAACTGGTGGGACTTGTGGGGAGCTGTTGTCATTTTTTACTTTTCACAGAGTTCTGAGTGCAGTCCCTCTGTTTTCCTTGCAGGTGGCAATGATATGGATTCTGTAACAAAGAAAACAAGGCAAGATGGATCAGAAGTTACTGAAAGACGTAAGGAGGAGATTTTTAATTTTTATATCACACCCCAGAAATCCCAGAAGTGAATGGCCATTTCTGTAAGGGGTTAAATGCTGACCAGAGGTCCAGAACTAAATTCTGCTCCTGGCCCTGGTCTCTGTGTTGAAGTCAGAAAGGAATAGAATGGGCCAAGATCAGACATTTGGAGATGTATATTATGACCTGATTGTTTAACCAGATGATTGCCCTGTGGTAGCATTTTTAACCAGTAGTGCAGACATTGAGATGCTGCTCCTATCTCTGATATCAATGCCCTGGGTGGCCTAGAAAATGTCTGGGGGCTTTGTGTAAAACAGAGGTTAATTTTCTACTGCCCTTGTGAGGATTAACTAGTAGGAAGCTACTAACGGGTCTGACCATGGGCTTTGCTGTTACAGCAATGGCTGTGGTTCAGAAGTGCCCAGAAATTTTACAGGGATCTTGTAAAGAAAAACGTCTGTCATGGCAGTGATGTTCTTATTCAGAGCTAGAAAGACCTACAAAGAAACACAACATTGTGTGATAATGAGCCTGCAGCCACAGCCCCAGGCAGTGTGATCTTAGGGGACTTTTATTTAAGTGAGTCAATCTTCTTTGAACAAGTCATGATTTTGCATGGAAAATAAGTAGAACATTGATTCAGTTTGGCTATATTAACATGCCATTAACTTCTGCACCCTTTTCTTCCCTCAGTTATTACAGAGACTGTAACCACAAGACTGACGTCCTTGCCACCCAGTAAGTAATGCTTAGTCATTGCATTGCTTCTGCTTGGTGTTCTGTGCCTCTCCATGCTATTTATTTGTCTGCATTATATCCATTATGTCCATAAATCCCTGGGTGCAGCAGGTCTCAGTGCATGAAGATCTGCACCCAAAGGAAGGCAATTTTCAGAAATGCCTTTCTCCCAAAATACTTGTTACTGGAGAGGAGTAGTATTTGGGGACCTGTCTGGGTATTGTCAGAAACAGAGCCACATACTCCACTAAGACTGGAAGACCAGACTCTCTAAAGATTTAAGTCCAGGTATAGGGTCTCCACTGGTGATTATCTGCTGGGAAAAAGAATCAAAAGTGGTGGGTCTGCAGCTTCCACTGTTGAGGCTGCAGTGTATTATTTCCCTGTCATCTTACCCAGCTGGCAACAGTGAGTGAATCTTTCTGGGTAATATCAGAGGTCACAGATCATTTCTACCTCTGTAGAGAAGTGCAAGTACCAAAGAGGGAAGAATCCTGCACACCTTTTATCCCACCATATCCTTGATTAACTTGCTGCAACTGAGTTGGCAAGGAACTGCACTACCTCATTTATGATGAGGGTTAACAGGAGTATCCTTCAGTCTGTGTATGAAGCAAAACTTGACTACACACCTGCTGAGTAGGGAGTGTGAATGCTTGTCTGCTCTGCCAAGACACTTCTCTGCAACTCTGATCTCTCATCAGATGTGAAGCTGTACTTGTAATTGAGTGTGTGGACAACTTTGAGTCCCTTCTGCCTTGTCTGACAGTGTCCTTGCTTTTCTTGTCTCCTGCCTGGAGAGAATGTCTCACTTTGTGCTCGTCTCTTTCAGAAGGAGGGAGCAGCAGTGGGCTCAAAACATCATCCCACACTGGAGGGAGTGGAGTGGAAAAGCGATCGTACACCCATGGAAGCAGCCATGTGACCTCGAGTAAGGAAAAAAGCATTGCCCAGTAGGAAACAGAGAGCAGAGGCAGCAGAAATGGGCTGAGGAGAAATTCAAGGCAGGGAAGTAGGGTGAGCCAGGGTGTTCCTGCTCAGGGGAAATGGCTCACTATTGCCTTAGGCCAGAACCTGGTTTCATACATATCATTGACAAGATTTGTTTTGCAACCACAGGGATAAGCAATACTCCTCTATGCACTGAATGCTGAGGACAGACAGAGTTAGACCCAAATATTATTCTTGTTCATCTCTGGCTGTGAAACACCAATGCAAATTTGTCCAGTTCAGAAGACAGTAACATAAGGCACCCATGACATCCAGTGTACAGCCAGAACTTCTCTTGCATTTGCTGAGGGCATTTTGTTTTAACTATAGGTGGAAGTGGTAGATTGAATTCAACATCATCATCCTCCAGCTACAGACAAGCCCAGTCTCCCAGCTCTACTCTCACCAAATCACCTGGCTCAACATTTGAAAGAAAAACCTATGTCAGCCGCCATGCAACATATGAAGGTATCACAGAACATGCCATAGAAGGGAGGCAATGTGCAGTGCATAAATGCAGAATTGTCCCCAATAGCACAAGAATCCCATTGTGGTTTTCGTAGGAAATTAGCCATCAGGGGCACAATTTAATGATTAAGTCCTATTTATCCCAAGAGTAATGTTCATTCCTAAAGGGAGTTGTGGCATATATGTGTTGAAAGACATTAGCAGCTCTTTCACGTGAAACCTGAATAGCTCTTTTTTTTAAATGGAAATGCTTGGTACCCACTGAGATTGAACAGTTGCTAGGAAGACATGTTTTGAAAGCTTTTAATGATCTTGTGCAAAGTATTAATGAACACCTTTCTGTTCTTCTCAGGGAGCTCCAGTGCCAACTCTTCTCCCGAGTTTCCGAGAAAAGATATTGGTATGTTCTTTTTAGAACTGTTCCTCTGAACGTTATGGCAAGGTCGTGTGAGTTGATGACCATAATGGTTTTTTGCACATTGCTGTGTCCTGCTCTACCTGTGCTGCCTCTGTATTGGGCAGTTATGCAGCTCCTTCAGAGGAGTTATTTGGGATTTACATTAACAGCTGACAGTCAGCTGATCATATTCAAACAGAGGGTGCATACTGTATATCTGCTACTCTCAACTGCTTTTGTGATGCTCCCTGTATGGTACAGGACATGGGCAGGAGAAGACAGACATGGGATACTTCATAGCATTCCCTTCACCCTTCCAGAATAGCTAGGAGAACAGCTGGAAGCAAGAAAGTCCAGACTCTTAGGATTTTGAGTCATTGCTGGATATACTTTTCCGGTAGCTCATTTCTAGACTTCAGCAAGCATATATGGAAGGATGAAGTGGCTATCAAGTGATACATTTACACAGAACATTGTCAGCAGGTATGAGCTTGCCCTGTCCAAACTCTGAACTGCTGATTTTACTCAGTGAAGATAGTGAAACATTATGATCAGGTCACCTTTTGGCTTATAGAGGAGGCAGGGTTTCACACTATCCAGCATTGGTCAGTAGGGTAAACAGGCCTATTAACTTCCTTTCAGCCGTTTGAAATGGGACATCACCATCTAGGAACATTTCTCTGTACAAAAAGAAGCAACATCTAGTCCAGAAAGGATAAAGGTGCTACTGGTTCTTTAAGATACCTTATGGTCTAAAGGGGGCCTGGTAAAAACTCTTAATGGTTCAATTCTCCCAGCTGTGCTCCAAGGAAAGTTACTGTCTGAATATAAGCACCCTGTGAAAAATCAGTGTGTTAATTTTCAGAGGTGGCACAGGTAGTAAAGACTGATATTGCTTTTCTCTCATTGCTGTTCACAGCGTCTGCCTCTACGAGAGGGAGAAGCCAAAGTCGAGGTGAGTGATGCTGTTCTTTGAGAAGCCTCCTTTTTATAGTTCAGCATAATTCATGTGTGTTAAATAGACCTATTCTTTAGCTGGAATCCACCAGTTTAGTGTAGAGCAGTCAGATGAGGTACATGGATCTACATCACTTCAGATGTGGACCATGAATCTGTAAGCAGTTGTTTAAACAAGTTTGGTGTAAGAATTGACCTTAGTGAAGGTCATGGTAGTTTGGACTGTGTCAGAAAGGAGGATTTACTTGGGAACCTGGATGTGTGAGGGCATAGGGCACAGTCTTCTATCTTGTTTGTTCACTACCATAACCTTAGTCCATCCATGCTCTGGGACCCACCTCTGACATATTTACAGTAATTGCATTCATGCTTCTCCTACAGCGATCTGTCTTGCAAACCATAAAGACATACCCTGAAATAATCTCATGCTGGTAGTAAAGAGATGGTGAGGAAATTTTTAACTTACTGTGGTCTGTGTAGCCAGCTCACTGTGAAGCTCTATGTTGTTTAAATCATTCAGCTCTTCTAATAATTTATTAACAGTGTTGGGGAAAGAAGTATTATCTTGGTCTCTAAGAGTGTAGCATCTGTTTCCGGTTGCCTGAAGAGGAAACTATAATGTCACTTTATTCAAGTTAATTTTAGCAGTGGATATAAATCACAGCATGGTCTTGCACAGTCCTCCTGGAGAGTGTCACATTCCCAACTATTCTGCCTCAGATCATCACAGTCTCTTCTAGCACACTACATACCTGAGCTCCCAGCAGAACTAGGCCATGCATAATAGACACCAGAGAATCAGGTCCAGCTTCTCATATTACTTCAGAAAATAATTCTAATCCATCATCTTCTCCACATGAATGCCAAGATAATGTTTCATTTATAGTGTATGCACTGTCAGATTTCATCGTGAGGAGCATGTATCACATGTTCTGGCTGGCCACTTTGCTGGTGGGAAGCAAGTTTAAAGACGTACCCCAGCCAAATCACATTAACTTTGTAGTTTTTTGTGCAGGACAGTAAAGGTTCAGTAAAAGTAAAGTAATAGCATTGGGTACCTGGTGAGAATGTTGGCTGAAAACTGCACTGGTTATGTTCAGTGAGCCAAAAGAGAGGTCAGCATGTGCTAAGAGACTGAACCATATAGCCCATTGTAGAGATGTCAGTTTTACCCAAGAAGTGGTAGGGTGTTTGTGTATTTAGTAAACTTCTTTTAGTTCTCAACTTTTTTTGTTCAGAAGGACAATAACAATAGTATTTGTGATGAGTGGGAATATCAGTGTGATTGAGGACTGCATAATTAGACCTCCTGTATATCTGACAGTAACAGCACCATTGACTTCAACAGAGGCCATCAATGAGTGAAATAGAATTCCCTGGAATTTAAAGTAAGAAAATGTGATCTCAAAACAAGAAGTCACCCAAGGCAATTTGCAACCAATTCACATGGGCCATGAGTACTGCTCAGATTAAGCAGCAAGACAGCACAGTGGAACACAGACAGCAAGAAGGAAGGAATTCACTTCAGCCTAAAGATTCATTCCCAGCCCAGGGCACAAATGAATCTCTGTTCATATTCATGATCTGCTTTTTATCTTCCCAGAGAGTGAAATACGAGTCCGACTGCAGAGTGCATCTCCCTCTGGCAGATGTAAGTGCCGTGGCTTTTATTCCAGGGGTATCAGGGATAAGATAGAGGGTGTTGTTGCTAGGGTTATGACTTTTCCTGTTAAGAACATTAATTTGAGTCCCCTTTCTGGACAAGGAAGTTAGGTGGTGCTCTTACAGAGATGTAAAATGGTACTTAGTCCCAGAAACATCCTCTGGAGCTTTGTCATTAAGTGGAACCCCCCAAAAGTAACAACTTCATAGACATGCAGATAAATTCCACTGAATTATTTTGATCCAGAGAAGATTACAGATCAATGAAACACTGGCCTTTGGGTGACTCTGGACACTTGCTTTTCCTGCTAGGGACAGAGTTGGATGATGTGAAACGTTTGCTGAAAGGAAGTCGATCTGCCAGCTGCAGCCCTACTCGGTCACCATCCGGTACCCTCCCAATACCCAAAAAGGCTGTGGTGGAGACGAAGATGGTCACTGAGAGTTCTCAGTCAGGTACTTGGCCTTTAGCCATGTTGCAGTCATTCCAAACAGCATTTGCCATAAAAAGTACTCAGTTGCTAATAACACACAGGTAAGAATACATGGTGTCCCAGTACAGAAAAAGGATCAGAATGCTGAAAGACTGTCCAGGTGTTGCCATAACAAGAGCCATCTTGGGTATCTTTCTAGTGACTAGTCTAATTTCCATAAAAATAAGTTCATTCTTTCTGCCACCAGCGTCAATTCAGAGGTATTTCTGGCAGAGATAAGAGCTCTAAGCAAATGTGTCTGAGAGTGATTTGATCTCTTATCTTCAAGTGAGACAGAGATAGGACTGAAGGCAGCACTTCAGTGAGTGATATATTAGCCATACCATTTGATAATAACTCATCAGGAACTGCATGACAGGACAAGGGGGAATGGCTTCAAGCTGAAAGAGGGCAGGCTTAGACCAGATGTTAAGAAGAAATTTTTTACTGTGAGAGTGGTGAGGCACTGGCACAGGTTGCCCAGAGAAGCTGTAGATACCCCATCCCTGAAAGTGTTCCAGGTCATGATGGACTTTCAGCAACTTGGTCTAGTGGGAGGTGTCCCTGCTTATATATATACTTATCAATACTCAAAACTAATTGGTCACTGGCCCTGTTTCTCTGTAAGCAAGTGGTACTACTTCCTGCAGCACAGGTCACCTCCAAGACTAACCTTTCCAGAAATGAAATCTCTTCAAGGTGTTTTGTGAATGATCATGTTATCAGGTCAATCTTTATTCCATTCATTAAAATTTGTGTAGGCTGTAATCAGTTGTCATTTGAGGTCAGTTATGCCATGTTAACCTGGAGTCATTGTGTTGACTCCACACAGGTAATTGAAATTTGTTTGCCATATAAACCTGCAGTGCATGCTAAGCCACAAACCTGGTCTCATTGAAAACCACTTCTGCTTGTTTGGTTTTTTACAGTGTCGGGGACATATGACACAACCATACTGAATACTGCCCTCCCTCCATACATGTGGTCCTCCACTCTTCCTGCTGGGTCTTCCCTTGGTGGATACCATAACAGCTCTTCCTTGATCAATGCCATGTCTCACTCTACAGGGTCAGGTATGGTCTCTGGATTGCCCAGGTTCAAAGGATGGAACTGTCCTGAAACTGGGTCAAAAGCAGTGCTTTTTTTTTTGTACAGCATGAACTGAAATGATGGAGTAATCAACATGGCAAGGGATATGCCATAATTTTCTCTGGTTTTCTGTAATTTGGAGCTCTCTACTTCTACACTGACTGTATCTGGAAATCCTTCTTTGTGAAGATCTGTTGTCCTGAATCTCTGACTGTCACTAAACTTTGATGACATCTTTATCAATGAGGCCGAGCTCACATTCCCTAGAAAAACTGATTTAGACTCAAATTAGTATTAGATTATCCTGGCCCATTGTAAGAATGGTTCATATTCTAAAAAAGTTATAAGTAAGTTTTGTGTGTTTTTACACCTGGTAAGGCCCATTTCTAAATGCCAGGGATTCTGCATTCCCCAGCTGCACAGAAAAACACAGGAAGCTTTATGATAACATACTATTAAAAACTTTACTATCTCTCACTGTCACATGTTTTCAATTTGTCTGGGGTAGGATTTTTTCCCCTTTGTCAGTTCAGTAAAAGGGTGGTTTGTTTTCAAAATTTTCAAGATATTTCCTCTGTGCAATTATTGTGCATTATCGTTCATTGCATTTCCAAGTTGACTCTCAATTTCTGGACTGTACCAGGGACCTTTGGGTGTTGGATTTATGATTTGAGAAAGTAATAACATTTCACTTCCTCTTTTTGCAGTTTTTGGTGTTCCAAATAACCTGGCTCCCAGCAATCATACTCTGAATGCGGGCCTGAGCTCTTCCTCTACAGGTCAGATTTTTCTTCCCTTCACACTTTGACAGCACCACATTTCTGGCAGACAAGTACAGTGAAGTAATACCTATGTACCAGTTTCTCTCCTATTCCTCATCTGAGTGTGAGCAGTTTTTTTCCCAACTGCCCCACCTGCAGAAAGGTCCATGCAGCCACGAGAGTGGCATCTCAATGTAACTCGAGATCATGTTTTAAAATGGTCACCATTATTGTCTGGGGCCAACAATATCAATACTGCAAAGTGATCTAAGTTAAAAAACATTTTGTGAGGAAGATCTTTCTACAGAAATGCTTAGGCCCATGATGCCTCCAGATAGCTGGTGAAATTTGTTGGGAGAGGTCATTATTATGGTTATCACTAGTTTTGTTTGGGTTTTAGCCAGAATGCCACCTGCACTGCAGGACTCCTATAACCCTCACTGTAATGTTGTTCTTCGCAGTGTTTGGAGTTCAAAACAACCTGTCTCCGAGCTCTTCATCTGTGACCCAGAATGCTACAGCAGCCTCTGCAGGTCAGCAACAAAGTAAGCCTAGAGAAAGTGTGAGGGTCACCAATGTGTGCTTCCTTCTCCCACTTTTTCTATAGTGACTAGACTGTTCATCTTGACAGAGGCTCCCTCATCACCATCTTCTTGTGTGGTACAGTGTGGTATGAAGGGATATTGAGGAACATTTCCTTAGCTTTGCATGTGCAGGAACAGCTCTCAGTGCTGATGCACTAGAGATTTGCTTGCTATGGAAACCCTTGGTTGTTTGAGTTGTCCTAGGAATGCTGAATAAGAAAAGATTTTTGAAATGCTTTCATGTGTGTAGATCCCTTGATATCCTTCATCTCTGTCATTGTTGATTTTCTTCCTTGCAGCATATGGGATGAAGAACACTTCTCAGAGCAACACCATGGCAAGTACTGGTGTGTCTGCCTCAGCAGGTGAGTGTCAGTCACAGGTGTTTAGGCATGGCCTTGTACAAGCATATCATAATAAAAATGAGTTAGAGATTCAGCACAGCTGAGTGACACTCAGGTGCATAACTTGTCACTAATCAAGTCTCCTACCAGTATCTTTCTGAAAAGAAAGAGAATCCGACTCTAAGAAGGAGCAAATGAACTGGTCTGATTCAGATCTCTGTAATAATTTGGATTGTTTAGTTCTGAGCTATTTCTGCTCAGCAGGCAGACAGCTGGATAGAAGAGCACACATGTGAAACTGTACTTCATTTGAAGCCAAAACATTTGCAAGGTAGCTCTTAAAAATCATTTTTCAGTACTACCAGCTTCAACCACTGAAAAAATGAAAGATTTCACTTATACATGATTAGATGATGTCTTTTTAATGAGAGGAGCCCTTTGTCCTTCAACAGTTAGGATTCCTCCTTTCCAGCTCTTTTCTGCAACTCTGAGTTATAAATTACACTTTTTTTTTCTGTGTGTGTGTAAAGAAAGCCAAGTTTGCCTTGTAATCCAAGGACTCCCAAAGACGAGGCTTAAAAATAGATGGAAAGGATACAGAAGTTATAACATTTCTAATAAACGTTTATTCCAGCTTCTGCCAGAGTAATGGAATAATACCATTCAGTTTATCTTGATTTTCAATATTGTGTCAATTTGTGTGCAAATGCATGTTTGTACACCATTCCAGACATACTTCATAATGCCTAGTGGCACAAGAGTGACCACAGTGATGGTTTTGAACCTTGTTTGGCCTATGCCAAACCTCAGTAAACTACAGTTCAATGTCTCCTAGCCCTGCCTGGCTCTTGGGATATGAAATGTTTTGTGTTTGACAGAGTAACTTGGCAGTGCTTGATGGGCTCCTCAGCATGAACTGTCCTGGCTCTGCTGAGCCCTGAATGTCTCTCTCAGGCTGAGTTTCTCTGACTCCATAGTAAGTGTGTTTGAGAAGCAAAGAGGTCATTGAGCAAATCAGTTCTACATGTGATTGAATTCCAGATGCTCTCCATTTCTGGCAGCAAGTGCTCCCCTGCTAGTGAAATGCACATCTCCAAAGAAACCTAACGACATGAAAAGCTCTCCTGTTACCTTCAGTGACCAGTGTGTCTCTTACAGGGTCCTCATTGTAGTGGCAACCCCAATCACGATGTGACCAGCTGTTTTTGTGAACAAAAGTGAGGTGGCTTGTAGTTATGGACTCAGTGGCCTACACTCATCCTCTCTACCATCTTTTACCAATATTCCAGGGGGAACTGTTTTGAGCTCCCAGGGAGACGACATTCTGCGCAAAGACTGCAAGTTCCTGCTGCTGGAGAAGGAGAAGGCACCAGCAAAGGAGATGGAGCTCTTGGTCATGACAAAGGACAGTGGCAAAGTCTTTAGTGCCTCTAACACTGGGCTTAATGGAGGTAACTTCCCTTTTTCAGGACACATGTATTTTCTGAGGGCAGAGAAATGGAGACTGATCATAAGGGAAGTTCAGCATTCAGGACGCTACACCTGTTCTTGACAGCAAACAAGAACCCCTGGCAGGCAGGCAGCTTTTAACCATTTCAGCTGAAATCTGACTCTGGTTTTCACATTTGAAGCTCCAGAGTGTGCCTCAGGATATTTCACAAAGCTCTGGAGCTTTGAGAGCAAAAAATCTAGATCTGGTTTAAACAGGCAGAGCTATTATGTCTTCGCAATAAAAATGCCTTTTACCAATGAAAGAAGATAGGCCTGGTTGAACTTCTGGTGTAATGTTTTTAATTATATTCGATTCCTGTTCAGGATCTTTTGCAGAAGACACCTTGAAGAAAGAGAAGCAGGGATTTTCCTCCTCTTATGCTACAGATACTGGCCTAAAATCAGATGCAAATGGTAAGAGTTTGTTCCTGTGTAACTGCAACAGAACGTTCTCCTTCTGCCTCTACTACCTATCCCTTTTAAGCCCCTGCTCTAAATTTTATCATGCACAGAAAGACTGGTAAAAACCTCTTTTACTGTTGTTAAAACAGGAGGGCTGAAATCCATGCCAAAAAGGGACAAAGAAACTTATGCAGGTAAGTGATGCAACTCAGACTTTCATTGGCAGAAGCACCAAAGCACAATATACAAAAAAGCAATCATTCTTGAGGGATGTGAGTGCTCTCTGTGCAATGAATCAGAGGGAGGGAATGTTCAGGAGGCTACCAGAGAAATTGGTACCAGTGACTTGATTGTAAATGAGTGGGCAGTTGGGGTATTTTTTTATGGCTAGAGAAAATCAGATAGCTGATGGTCTCTCTGCATCCTGCTGCTGGGACAGATTTATGGGGAACAGAGGGCTCAGATAGACCATGCTGGCTATTACTGTCATTTATGGATCAGATCTGTACAAAAAATTTACCCCTATGGGATCATGTTTTTCAGTGGTTATTTTAAAATGCACTGAGTGTTTTTGTCCCCTATTGGAATTCCCTTTGGAAATACTGTTCCCAGCTTCCACAGGGACTAGCATTACACTCACCATGTGCACAGAGTGGTGTAAAGATTTTTTCCATTGCACTTTGCATAATGGATCAGATCTTGGTGTCCTTACTGTAAGAGATTCTTAACTGAAAAGTCAAGGAACTCTTCATTAACCAGGAGACTGCTTGTTCCCTCTTCCAGAAATACGAAGTGGTGGTGCAGGGGATGCAATTGGATCAGCACCATCCTGGTGTCCCTGTGGTTCCTGCTGTAGCTGGTGGAAATGGCTCCTGGGTTTGCTTCTGGCCTGGTTGTTTCTGCTTGGATTGCTTTTTGGACTCATTGCTCTGGGTAAGAATAACTGAGGAAGAAAATGTTGAATGGGGTAGAAGGACAGAGGGTTTAAGCTGGCAAAGAGCCCAAGCACCAGAGACACCAAGACAGAGAACTGAGAACATTCAGCATGGTGGTGACTGCCACTAAGATATTACAGATGGACAGAGGGAATGGGTAAGGAATACAATCTTTGGTGAGGAGTTATTTAGTCTTGGGGTGAGTAGGATAGGAAAGCTCCTGAGATCTTACTGCTCTGAGACTAATGGATTCCAAAGTTGTCATTTAAACTCCAGATATCACTGCTAGCAAACAAAAGATACAAAGAATTCTGCAAAACTCAGTGGCCATAGCTATCTGACACAGTTTTGCCATGTCCCTATGGTAGCACAAAGAATTTCAGGCATGCACATCTGGCAGCATGTTCCCTAGCATTTTCCTTTAACCTTCCAGCGGAAGAAGTGAGAAAGCTGAAATCTCGTGTGGAAGACCTGGAAAAAATCAATGGTGGCCTCCTGGCAATTAACCAAGGGAATTCAAAACTAGAAAAGGATGTTTCAAGAGTAGACTTTCTTCATGGTATGTCGCCCTCCTCGACCTTCCCATATGAAAATGAAGAGTCAGTCTGGTTGATGGTGAAGAGCAGACTGAATAAGGAAATAGAACGAGGTGAGCAGAGTCAAAAAATGAATCCATACCTTATTTCACATGCAACTTTTGTTAGCAAGGGGAAGCTGCTTTACTTATTCAGCAGATGATGGAAAGAGATTAACAACAGAGGAGCCTACATTCTCCCATCGTTAGAAATTTCATGTATTTGTGTAAACAAATTTACTGAGGAAACTCACAAAGCCATACTGTGCTGCCTGTAGCCTCAAATCCAAATAGCTGGATCCTTGTTCTTGAAATGAGTAGCTACTCTGTTGTATAATGCACCCTAACAGCCCTTTCACTTCCTGTTACAGGCTACTTCCGAGGGGAGAGAGGAGAACGTGGTGAGAAAGGTACAACCATAAAGTCCTTCTCTTCCCCCATCCAATTTCTTGGCTCTGGCAATGCACAATTTTGGAGTGGTTGTTGCTTCAAGGGGCAATTAGCAGTGAGAAAGATGAAGATGGTTTATACTTGAACAAGAAGAATCATAGAATTGTTGGGTTGGAAAAGGCCTTGAAGATCATGGAGTCCAACCATAAACATAACACTGCCAGGTCCACCACTAAACCACCTTCCTGAGGGCCACATCTACGTGTCTTTTCAATGCCTCCAGGGATGGTGACTTACCCGCTTCCCTGGGCAGCCTGTTCCAATGCCCCATAATCCTCCTGGTGAAGAAATTTTTCCTAATATCCAATCTAAACCTTGCTAGTGCAGCTTGAGGCCATTTCCTCTTGTCCTGTCACTTGTTACTTGGGAGAAGTGGCTGATCCACAGTACACTGCCCTCCTTTCAGGTAGCTGTAGAGAGCAATAAGGTCACTCTTCAGTCTTCTCTTTTCCAGGCTAAATACCCCCAGCTCCCTCAGCCACTCCTCATAGAACTTGTGCTCTAGACTCTTCACCAGCTCTCTTCCTCTTCTCTGGACATGCTCCAGCACCTCAAGACCTTCTTGTAGTGAGGGGCCAGAACTGGACACAGCACGTGAGGTGCAGCCTCACCAGTGCTGAGTACAGGGGAACAATCACTGTCCTGCTCCTGACAGCTTGCCGTGTAAACTGTAGAGGTCCTGATCCCACACAGAACAATACAGGAGACCCAATCTTGCTTTGTGCCATTGTGAAAGATCAGACTGGGTCTGATCCTGTACTATTCAAGTGTGAAGTTTGGCCATAACTCCTTCATGTTTCATTGAAAGTGGGAAAGCAACTAGAAGACAAAATGAATGAGTAATCTTAGGATGTCTCTTGATTCAACTTTTTTTTCCACTTTTCTCAGGTGACATGGGAATACAAGGTCCCAAAGGTGAGTCTGGAGTTACCTGCTTTCTCAGGCAGATTGGCAGCCTGTCATAGGGCCTGAGTAGCAAATGCTTTTTTATTAATCCAGAATTTAGAGAAGCTGGTCCTAGTTATCTGTTAGTTCAGATATTGTTGTGAAGGTTGGGGATTTTTCTCATTTTCTAGTTAAAGAAAATATTAGAGTTCATAGTAGAAGAGATAACAGATCTCACTTTGAATCTGGAAGCTCCTTTCACCTGGATGAAAGTCATTCCTGACGCCAGGCTCTACCTGGTTTCATCACAGAGTGCTTCAGTGCACAGAGGGTTTTGATGGCGTTATTCAATTCTTTGCATAAATATAAGGGAAACAATTTCTGGAGACACTAGAACTTCTAAATATTCCAGGAACATAAAACTCCTTTTTATAAGGGTGAGGATTAGCCAAAGTGATAAAAAGGAAAGACTTATTCCCCACTGACTGTCTCTTTGTTTCCCTGTACAGGAGACCGAGGACTTCCTGGTGTCCCAGGTGGGCTATAGTTCAATTCCTCTTTGAGAGAGAACTTTTAGTGACATTACTGTAGGCAAGAACGAATTTTGCACCATGAACTTAGCTCAGGGTGGTTCTCTAAAAAGTCAATATTTAGCATAGACTAAGTCACTTGATTAATACCTTGGTGCTGAGCTGTACACACAGCTCGGAGACTTGGTTACAAGCAAAGCCTTCACTAGGCTTCCTCTTAGTTGAACATGCTGAATTTGGGGTTGTGAGGATCCCAGTCTACCACTGAAAGAGTCCTACAGCTGCATAAATATTTGGTCCAGCTTTCTTGTGCTTTTATATGCATTGTGTTCTTCTAAAGAGATCCCTATTCAAGTACCCACCTTATGAGTAATATATTCCTTACCCCACCAAATTAATCTCTCCAGGCTTCAGGTTCCCCTAACTCTCATGTTATTCTTTCATAGTACACAGTCAAGAACTCTGAACATTTTTCTTTCCAGGCATTCCTGGTCCAATTGGGCATGCAGGGCCAGAAGGGCCAAAAGGACAGAAGGGCAGCATGGGTGAGCATCTCTGTCAGTGCTGTGAGTCTTTCACAACTGACTGACACATGGCATGGAAATACAGACACCTGGCTGGTGTGATCATTGCCTTCCCCGGTGGAGGTGGCCATGGATCCTTTTGCCCAAGGCCTCCCTCCCATAGACACCTGGTTTTACAAGGCATTGGTTTCCTGCAGGTGAGCCTGGCATGGAAGGTCCCATGGGACAAAGAGGTCGAGAAGGGCTACCAGGGCCTCGAGGAGAGCCGGGACCACCTGGATTTGGAGAAAAAGGAGACAGAGGTAGGAACCAGGTGTCTTGTTATTGGATAAAACAGAGATGGACAAAAGCTAGAGTTTGGTCCTGATTAATAAAACACCTCAGTGATAGAATTTGATTTCACTATGCAAATCCAGATTTCGTGTCTATACATTCCCCAGCACAGATTAATATGGCCTAAAGAATTTTTTTTGCCAGACTTACAGTGGGTACACAAGGGTTGCTTTGATTTCCCAGGTCTCACAGTCAAGTTTGAGTTTGACAGAACCAAAATCACTTTACTGTCAAAGTAATTTTTTTCCCTGTTATCCAAAGCATCAAAGCTGGAGGATTTGTCTTGCTAAAGCCCAGTGAGCTCATATATTTTCTTGGACAACGCATATCTATTTGAGTGTTTTAAGTTAACTAGCAGATTGTTTCTGACACTTGCCAGAGAAAGAATAGCAGTAGATGGGATAATATAAAAATGGGATCACATCTGTACCCTGCAGTGTCTATTCATGCTCTTATTTTGCAGGTGCTATTGGTGAGCCGGGTCCTCCAGGGCCGCCTGGACCCCCAGGTTCTGCTGGCCTAAAAGGTAAATGTGAAGATGGAGAGAGAGAACCAAATGGAGAGATTAGGACTAAATGAGCACCCCAGCTGTCCTGTCACCTGTGTTACCCTGCACTAACCAGAAAAGTGAACTAATAGTATGAAGCACAGATCCCAGCATCTCAGCCAAGATAGATGGCATGGGTCTCTTTACTTTCCTAATGGAAAACATTTCCTCAGTGTCACAGGACTAAATTCTGTAAATTTGTTGTCCTGGTTTTGAGGATGCCAGTAATGCAAATTCATCTAGTGGCTGGGAGAATTCCAATCCACTAAACACCTTTTGGGTTCTGGATGCTGTTGGGCAAACTGAAAGAGATTTATTCATTTTCTGATTGTGGTGTTACTAAAAGAAAATCCATGTTTCTTACAGGTCTGATGGGTTCTCCAGGCCCACAAGGTCCTCCAGGTGAGTGCTGCATTCCTTTGCTGTGGCCTCTAGAGACTGGGAAGAACAAAACCAGAGTGACAGCTCCTCATAATTTTTCTGCATCAAGTGATGCATTGTGGTGAGTGGGATGAATGAAAACTCCCCATCTCATTTTTCTGCAGGTCCTCCTGGCCTACAAGGATTTAGAGGAGAAGCAGGACTCCCAGGTGCTAAAGGTAACTTTCTCTTCCCCCTGACAATTATAGCAGCACTAGCTGAGCTGCTTTTCTGAAGATACTGCTCTGAGCAGCAGATGTGGTCTGACTATGTCAGATTTTGATTCTACAGGCAAAGAAAAGCATAAGACTGAGAGCAGGGGAGGCAAAACAAAACTTAGTCAGTGACTGCAAGCAAATATTGAGAAATGCAGGAGACATAGAGATAATAGAGCAGTCCAAGAGAGGAAAAACAGTTGGATGGATGGAACTGTGTTGAAGCAAAAGAATTTCCAGTTTCAGTTTGTCTGGTAACAGACAATCTGTATTTCCCTTATGATTTTTTCTTGATGCATTAAAAGCCTTTTCCTTATGACTTGTTATTACTATTGTTCAATCATCCATATATCTTCCAGGTGAAAAAGGAGCCAGTGGACCCCCTGGACCTAAAGGTATGTTGACCAATTAGGTATCTTCTGTGGTTATTTTCTTTAAATTCCTTCAGATATGGATGCTGTCCATGGATTTTACCCCTATCCTTCTTTGGCTTTTTCTTCTGTGCCCTTGTCAGAAAGCAGAATTTATTTTCTCTAATGGAAACATTTTATTGTTAAGCAATCTCACAGAATCCTTCCCCTTTTTGTGCCACAGGTGATCAGGGTGAGAAGGGTTCTCGTGGAATGACAGGTCAGTGGATTGAAATACTGGAGTAACAGCCTACTTAATAAAAGTATAGCCTAGCCAATCCCAGTTAGCTTTCTGAAACATTATAATGATGTTACTGGTTACAGGACTTTTATTTTTGCACCCAAATTATAAACAAATAGATCCCATTCTTGATTCCAGTAATCTTGGTAACAATCTTTGTATTTAGCTTTAGGAGAATGCTCTCTCACATGACCTGTATTCATGTCACTTGAACATTTCTAATGCCCAGAGACAGTCGCGAATCATGAGGCCTGAACATCCTGTCAATGCTGATTTTCAGTTGCAAAGCAGCAAATATTGCTGACAGAAGTGTCCAAGATTTGTTTGATTCATTTTCATACTATTTCACTACAGGTGAACAAGGCTCAAGAGGAATGCCTGGACCTCCAGGAGAGCCAGGGGCTAAAGGGCCTGTAGGTGGGTACCAGAGAGCAGCTGTATTTATATGTGAGACAATGTCAGTGCCACCCAGATTGTGTTTCTGTGAGCACAGACAAGGAAACAATATGGGAGTGGAATCACACTGGTTGTGATCCTAGGTCTTTCCTTTAGACAGCTGTGATTAGTCTGTACACTCAGAAAGGATGTCCTACAGTTAAGTTTTGAGTGAATGCTTCCTGGATCTTTGGTAACTGCAGCCAAGGCTTCTTTGAGATGCAGTGTGTTGAAAACCCACTCCTAGGTTTAGGGCTGTGCTCCACTCAGAAGGAGAACAGGATAACTGTGGTACTGTTTCAGGAGTCCCTGACAATCTCTTTCTTTGGACAGGACAAGCTGGCCGTGATGGACAGCCAGGTGAAAAAGGTAAGGGCTTCCTTTGAGGTAGAAGTGCAAGTACTTTCTGATTTGGCAGGAGATTGATTTGTATAAGGGGTGGGAGAAAGAAGGCAGCAGATTCATATTCTGGGATCTTGCTGTCTCAGAACTGTAGAGTCAGCATGTAAGCATGGAAGTGAGACATGTAATGGAGCAGGCTGTAAACTTGTGACAGAGTTACCTTTCCACAGAGCTCTCCTGTCGTTGGTGTTCCCCTCCCAGACACTGATGCTGGAGATGGCCAGGTGGCTGTGGGAGTACAGTAGGCTGAAAGTGCTGCAGGACAGCCAAGCTTGAACGGATTGGTAGATTAGTCAGTCACTTCTGTCTTGTTAATGGTGATTGTATCCCTAGGTGAACCAGGTCTTATGGGAATGCCAGGTGCCAGAGGCCCTCCAGGACCCACTGGAGATGCTGGACAGCCAGGTAAAAGCATACAGAGAACAAAAATGCTTTTTGTCAGTCAGAAACACAGATGTGTTTGTCAATTTCCAGTTTTGATTTGAATTTAAGTCTGACAGAGGATCTCTGTATTCTTAAGGTGGTGATGAAAGGAAAATACACAGAGAATCTAGACCCTTTATGATCCCAAAATTGCCCACAGTGCAAAGATCAGCTGCTGTGAGCTGATTTAAATACCAGTTGCTAGGCCAGTTTCCACCACTAGTAAATTGTGTGCTATGATTTCACGTAAACGTAATCTTTTCTCCCTGACTGTCCTTTTCCCACATGAAATTTTTTAGACATCTTAAGAGTTTTTGCCTTTTTCCAACAGGTCTTACAGGGCCCCAAGGACCGCCAGGTAGGCTTTTCCACCATATTCCAATTTATCAATGAGACACTTTGATATGGGCTCAAAAAATCCTTGTAATCTGTGCTGCTCAGGGCTTCCAAAGTGATATTCCAAGGTTTCTGCATCTCCTTTGGCTTTTGAGACAGGTTTTGCTTGATGTGTAATTGTTGAGCAATGCAGGGCTTTTGAGTGTTGAAAATTTACCTTTCCCCAAAACATAACATTTCAGTTCCCTGTGCATCACTGCAAAGTCCTAATCAGCAGCAGAAACAGAAGGGAGAAGATGTAGCAATAGAGGTGGAAACAGAGGATGTGACATATGTAAGCAGAAATGGTTTGGGGGGCAGTTCGTCAGGGAATTAATCCAGGAGCCGCAGGACAGGTAGCAGTACCTAAAAGAAGCTACAGGTAAATCTATGGAGCAGTGTCATCATCCAGGGAGCAGTGGGACCAGGGAAGCCCAGGGATACTACCAGCTCAGTCTGTTCCTCCACTGGCTTATAAAGTCTTCAGGGACCTGCTTACAAAGGCTGAAAGCCGGGATCTTGAGTAGGGAGCTCCTTCTATAAACCCACAAGTGAAACTCAGCTGGGATACCTGAAAAACATACAGCAAACAGGATTTACACTAACCATTTTAAATTGTCTACCTCATATCAGGACTTCCAGGCAACCCAGGCAGACCAGGGGCTAAAGGTGAGTTTTGTTTCTTCCCTAATGCTCATTTTCTCTCCAAGGATTTCATTTTAGTGAGGATTCGCTGCTCCACTGACCAGTCCCTGGATCAACAGTGGCATCTAGTGGCTTTGGGAAGGGAAGGTTTGAGAGGCACAGTAGCCAAAGCTTCCCTTAGCGTACACGGGGGACAGTGAGGGCGTCTGCTGAGGGACTTGACATGACAGCTCTCCTCTGAGAAAACCTTTGAAGCCCGGTTCTGCCCTGAGCATGAGTAAGAAGCCTGGTGACTGCAGTGGAGCTGTGTGCCTGCCTTGGATAAATCCAGGCTATTGCCTGTGCTGGCAGATGTAGTGCTTGGAAAGCTAACCAGAGGATATCTCTGGATAAGCAGAGCTCTCTCCCTTCCCCTCTGACCTTCTAGTGCTGTGACTTCTCAGACAAGAGATCAAGGGCAGAGAGAACAGAAACTACGTGCTTAATAACGCAATGTTATTAAGCTTATTATAGATCTTACCCACCCCCCGTAAATGAAGCTCAACTTTTGTCTCTTTTCCTAGGAGAACCTGGAGCTCCAGGAAAAGTCATAAGTGCAGGTATGTAGTTCTGTGAGGGGTCACACTTCTGATTTAGGAGGGTTTTCTCTGGGGTTTTTTATACGTCCTTCATTCATCTTGTCTATGTCAGACCTGTACTTGGGCTCCCCATGCTGGGAGAATATATATGCCATAGACGTGGAATTCCTTAAGCATAGATTTGTTACACATTCACTGGATGTGTGAATATAAGTGTCTGTGTGCAAATCTATGTGTTTGTTTTTCAGAGGGTTCGTCAACTATTACTCTGCCAGGCCCGCCAGGTCCCCCAGGCCCGCCTGGCCCCACTGGTCCCCCAGGTGTTCCAGGTGAGTATTGATGAGTACCAGGTAGTGATAGGTCAAATCCACTGGGTAGAATCAAGCTCTTTTGCTGCTCAGGAAGGCAGGTTTGTGTCTGATCCCTTTCCCAGCACTGTTGCTGAAATCGGGAAGTGCTTGTTCTCCAGTTTCAGCTTTGACCTCAAGGCAGCAGAACTCCCACTCAAGAACTCACACACACACACACACACACACACACACACACGCTGGCTGTGCATGAGCTCGGGTCTCAGATTCCTCTCTCCCAGTCAGACACTGCTCTCCAGCATGCTGGTGTCAGTCAGCAGAGTTCCTGATCCCTGATTCTCATGGTACTTCTGTCCCTGGAGCTGGTTTGGCAGAGTCTCAGTTTGCAGTAGAGAATGTGAGAGGAGGATTAGGTCTACTTCTATTAGGTCCTCTTCTATTGTGGTCAGTGGCATTCCGGTTATTTCCTCATTCCAAGAGGCACCAAGCATTTTAGTTGCCAGATGATGGAAATTCAAGTAATACATAGGATGTTGATGAATTCATACCCCACAGCAATTCCATTTAGTTGTGCAGAAATATACATTATTTGACAGTCTCAGTTCTTATAAAAGTGCTATTGATTCTCTTCTGCTGTTGTAAAATACAACCAGTAAAATCTAATGAAATCTGGGTTGTTTTTTTTCCTTTGAAACTAGGTCCTGTTGGACCAGCTGGTCTCCCTGGACAGCAAGGTACCATTTTCCTTCATCTTTGATTATGCTTCTTAAGAGAAAGGAATTCATTAGTTTTCCTTTGTTTCTAATTCTCTCAGCCCTTGGCACATTCCCTCTCCCTTTTGTTCACAGATTTCTTTCTTTCAGTTCATTTTGTTGCATTATTTGGCTTAATTAATCTTGTAAAGAATTTCTAGCTTTTTTTGTTTTCCCAGGGGAAGGAGGGTGGTAAGAGGGTGATAAGAGCCAATGTAATGTGGATGCTGCAAATGTCTTTTTTTTCTTATGCTATATTTCTGAGGGCTGGTATTTCTAAGGCACTTCTCAAGTGCAGTTGCCTTCCTGTGATAGGGGATATAGCCCAGCTGGATACCTCCTGCCATTTTGAAAGGCAGGAGAACAAACTGGAGCCAAATTGGGATTAATGTAACTGTGAAAGCACTGCCAATTGGGCAGACATCTGTTTGGAAGGGCCTGAACAGAGCTGACCCCTAAGAACCTTTCTTAGTTGGTTTTCTATGATCCTGTTAGAGCAAACTGGGCAGTAATTTCCACATTTGAATGCAGTGTCCCTCAGATCTGGGGACTCAGTTCATGCTCCCAGTTCTCATAAGAAAAGTTCGAACCTCTTGTCAGAGAGGTGAGGAGTAGGTACAAAATATCACCCTCTCTCAGTTACACAACTCCTTTTCTCTGTTGTTCTTTTTCCTGGAAAAAGGTCCACGGGGTGAGAAAGGATCACCAGGTGAAGCTGTGATAGAAACCATCAAAACAGAAGTCTCATCATTAGCATCTCAAAGTGAGTGGCACTACCTTTCCAATCCTTTGCTTGAAGATGTATCAGAGCCTCAAGGCCTGCTCAGAGCTACCAGGAGATGTCCTTAACTCTTTTTTCTCAATGTGACATAGGGCAAGTGTGTGTGTGTGTGTGTGTGTGTGTGTGTATGTTTGGTGGTGTGTCTGCAATGGCAGCTACTTCTTCTGCCCTGCTTCTCATCTGTACATCCCAAAGTCGTTTCAAAAGGAGGCAGGTGACGTCAGGCCCATGTCACAGAGAGGGAAGCTGAGGAATGGTGACTGGTGAGCAGCCACTAGGAGGGGAGATACTCACAGAGCTGAGATCTTACAGCCACTGAGTCCACACAGGGCAGTTCCCTGTGCAATATGAACGTGGAGCCATCTGCAAGAGGAAAACCAGTTTGAAAAGGCTTATTAATCAAGGCAACAGAAATAATCTCTCTTCAAAGTAAAGGATGAGTTCACAAGGGAGCAAATCAATTTAAAGATTAAAAAAAATTAACATTTGATAAAAATGATAAAATTTTACAAGGAAAATAAGTGGAGCAGAACAGAATGGTTTAGCAACATCCCAAGAAAAGTGCTTGCTCTGTGCAACACTAGAAGTGTGATGCACTTAGAGTCTGTATTCCCAGGATCTGGGACCTCTGCAAGTTTGCAGCAAGGTAAAAGAGGGAATAAAATGATAAATGGTCCTTGCCTGATCACCATCTGAATGGTGCCATGTAGATTCAGACCATGCTTCAGTACTATCCAATTCCTTATTCAGGAGTCTGGGATCTCAGCATCCCTGAACTTTGAGTTTGTGCCTCTTCTTGGAGGTGAGGGTACATCTCACAGTACAATCGAGACAACGCAGTGCAGCTACTTGTTGAATAACATCTGTGTTATGATCTCCTCCCCAAACTTGCCTCTTTTAAAGAATCTTTCCTCTCCTTGAAAGTTCTTACCCTTCTTCTCTAGCCTTTGAGTCCTTTGCTCTTTCTTTCAACAACCACTGCTCTCCTCCCTGTTTCCAATATGTTGCCATCCTGCTCAACGCTGTATTTTGCTTCATGTCCTAACCAAACACATCTCTCCTCTCCCTCCTCTGCTTCATCTTTGGCTTAGGTCACCCAGGTCCTGCCTTAGTCCACCTTTGACTGTAGGAGCTTCTAACAGCAATATATTGGCAGAGTTTCCATACCAGCAGTAGCTCCATAGCAACAATTTTCTCGTGCTTGTGTTTTTCTTTTGCACAGTGCTGGGAGATTTACAAGGGCGAGCAGGACCACCAGGTCCCCCTGGACCACCAGGTGTGTAACATAGCAGAGCTCAGTACCTAAGCAGGGGGATGCTTACACAGCATGGCACATTTCTGGGTCATGCAGTTTGCTGAGTAAGTATTCCCTAATACCCCTGTTTCTTTTGTCATCAGGTGAATCTGTGCAGGGACCCCCTGGACCTCGTGGTCCCCCAGGTAAGAGCTTGTTCCTCTGAAACCAAACTGGAAAGTAGGAGGTTTTTCCAAGGCCTAGGGCTGGAAGCAGAATGTCACATAGTAGGTTCCTACCAACACAATTTCACTGCAGCAAGGTGCTGCCCAACAAAGGACATTTATTTTGGCAGAGGTTTCTAGCCAGAATATCAATTAGTAAAAGCCATACTTTTTGGGAAGACACTCGAGTTTTCAAGTTCCCAATTCCATATTTACTTCTTACTTGTCCAGCCTTAACTTTCAACTGTGTACAGATGGGGAGGTTCTTACCATGAGGAACATATCCCCATGTCCCATCCTGTACCACAGATTTCCCTTTCACAGCCAGAACAAGGCAGGTGTGGGAGAA
The DNA here is from genome assembly GCA_013397795.1 of Orthonyx spaldingii. Taxonomy (NCBI): domain Eukaryota; kingdom Metazoa; phylum Chordata; class Aves; order Passeriformes; family Orthonychidae; genus Orthonyx; species Orthonyx spaldingii. The sequence goes on along the minus strand of VZTJ01002933.1, from coordinate 3,618,755 downwards.
CATGTGACAGAAGCACAATCCCATTCCTTGCTCTCTGCTCAATAGGAAGAGGGAGCAGGTTGATAGTGTGATGGGATAGGCACCCAGTACCACAAAGAAAGGAATTCCTCTGTCCTTTTCTTCTGCGGTGGCAGATGATAGTGAAAAGTAACTATCAGGGATAACTGTGATAAGTGATAAGAACCTACACTGGGAAATACTCAAGCTAAGGCTGTGGGTGGAGATGTAGCAGCTCTTATGTGCATTTACTTACATTGCTGATGCTCATCCTTCCTGAAGCCTTTTTGTGTCCCTTTTGCCTAGGAGAAGGATTGCCAGGACCTCCAGGCCCACCAGGGAGACCAGGATCATCCATGTCCACCTCAGGTAGGTTCTTGCAACTCATTCCCTCATCTGGTCCTGGGAATGTCCTGTTGGGGTTCCAGAGGGCACATACATGGCTAGGACTGAGTGGAGCCAGAGAAACCTTGTGTCATGTTCTGTTGGATGTCATGAAGTAATCTCTTTTTTTGAATTGCAGAAGCATTCTTTCCAGGCCCACCAGGTCCACCAGGACCACCAGGCCCAAAGGGAGACCCAGGTGAGTATATCCTGCTGCCTCACCAAAGTGCTAGAGGGATCTCAGCGTCTTAGACTGAAAAGAAGGAAGGGCTTGGGAGCAGAATGTCCTGCCTTTTTCTGTCTGTAAGAAAGCTAGCACAGTTGTCACTAAGTAGAACTCCTGTCTGCTATAAAACAAGTCAGTCTTTGCCAAAGAAATTTGTTAGCCTCCAGTACTGATGTCAAGGCAGTCACTGTATTCAGATCCCAACTTTGCAAGCCATTATACTCAAGAACATTCAGAGCTTCAGATTTGCCATTGAAGGGGACAGCCTTTTTGCAAAATGCATTGTGGACTAGGTCAGTGCAAGAAGGTGGCCCTGTGAAGTGTAGCTCAGCTCTCAGCTGACAGGGAAACATGAACCTGCTCCCTTTGCCCATTGCTCCCCTACAATCTGAAGGCCAAGATGATGTGCTACAGTGTGGGCTGGGATGTCGCTGATGAGAATAAAGCAAATCCTAACACTGTTCCTCTGCTCCCCTGTTCGCAGGTGAACGAGGTCCACGGGGATTCACAGGTAAGGAGGCTTCCAGGAGTTATCAGTTGTTCCAGGGTAGCTTACCTGGGTATATGACTGCTCCTCCGTTTCTGTGTCTCATGCAGGAGAACCGGGTGATCCTGGCCTTTCAGCATTCTCCTCCCACGGTCAGTCTGTGCCCCCTGTCCTCCTTTGAATTCATCGTCCCTAGGCTGAAATCAGGGGCCAAAATCCTGCTCTATTTCATTCTTTTAGTGGAGTCAGGATTTTGTCCACATACTTTGTTCCTGTGAATCTCTGACTCTCTTTCTACAACTGGCAGGTGAAAGAGTCACCATACAGGGACCCCCAGGCCCGCCAGGCCCACCTGGACCAAAAGGTGAAGTTAAAAGTCTTCTTTCTTTTTTTGTGGGTGGCCCCACACATCCAAGCATGGTTGAGACTAACGGATGGAACAACCTGGTCCTTTGGGAACTAGAGCTGTGCTTACCCCTGCCTTTTCAGGCAAAGTAGGACCACAGAAATAGAATTGCTGTGAGCACAAGGCACTTGACCAGGTCACAGAAGGCTCAGGAAAGCTGCCATGGCCTCTTCCTTATGCTCTTTCTTAACAAGCTGGCATTTCAAGACAGTCATTGCAAGGGCTGGGTAGTTGCTTCTCTGACATGTAGCTCAACGGCTTCACATGACCAAGTATGCAGCATGCAGTCACACCTATTATAATTGTCTGTCTCCCTCACTCTTTTCCAGGTGAGGCAGGTGTCCCAGGCGCACCTGGCATCCCAGGAGCATCTCGAGGTAAGAGGCCAAACCATCATTGCTCTGATATTAACAAGGAATGCTGATATCCTGGTGGAGACTTTGAAAAAGCTCCTTTGACTTTTACCAGTGTGGGTGCCAACCTAATGCTGATGGGATTTGTGTTCAAAACCTCTTTTTGCACAGCTTGCCTTAAATCAGAAAATTTAAGAATTGACACTTTTCTTTTTCCAACTTACTGGGAATCCTTGAAGCCAGAATTTTGCCTCTGTGTGAAGAGGTTTTTGAACTGGTGCTGCCCAGGCTGACTGGGATTGAGAGCAGCAGGGCAGTGAGATCAGACTAATGAGCTTGAGCTCTACGATCTCCATCTACATTCTGCACAGCACTGCACTCTGGTACACAAACCCACCAGGTCTGCCCGTACAAAGCCAAGAAGATCTCTGGACTGAGCCCTGCAGAGCTGGACAGACTCAATTATAAGATGCTGCATTAACTGAAAACATTATACTGCCAAATAGCCCATGCTCAGACTGTGTTGAAAGATGCAGGGGAAGCCTCTCCATAGTCCATTTGCAAAGGTCTTTCCAGACCTGTGGAAAGGGCTTAATGAAAGTACATTTTACCGTTGCTTGGTCTTATGCAACTGTGCCAAAACCATTCCTTCTCCTTACAATGCTTTCTGTAGGTGGGTCCAGACAAATTCAGGGACCCCCAGGACCTCCTGGGCCACCTGGTCCTCCTGGACCCAGTGGAGGTTCATCTCAAGAGATTCAGCAGTATGTCACTGACTACCTGAAGAGTGAGTATAACAAGATTTTTGCTGTGGATCAGCAGTTGTATGTCTGTCTCTCTTTTGCTCCCTAGGGCCTTGTCCCTCTTCTTTTAGAAACAGCAGCCCTACTACGTTGGGCTTATTTCTGCTGAATGCTGTGAAGTGCTGTTGCCCACTGTGGCCTCTGCAGAACCATCCTTCTGTTGTCCTGCTCTTTGTCAGGGGAAGAGGGTCTGATAAATGTGCATATGGTCAGTTTTCTCTCTTAGTGATGTGGGCATATCTTGGGCTTTCTACGTAGGTGACAACGTCAGACATTATTTGACTGGTGTCCAAGGCCCACCAGGCCCTCCAGGCCCACCTGGACTTATCACCACTGCAGATGGGGTGACCTTGGATTATGCAGAGCTGGCTACCCGTGTCATGAGCTATATGACAAGTAAGCACCATGTTGGTAAACTCAGAACTGAGTCATGCCCTCAGCTGAGCTTGTGCAGCACCTAGGAGGGGAGAACCAGAGGAGAAACAAGTCTTTAAATAGCAGCACCCCAACCAGGTTATTCATCTTCAGCAGTCTAGCCCCAGGATTCCACACAGTTGTCCTCTGAGCCTTGTCCTGTTTCAATGGCTAGATTAACAGGCAGTTGCTGCTGTTTAAAAAGTGTCACATTAAACATTTGCTATTAGACCCTTTAATACCCCCAAGACCCAAACAGAGGTGGCTTTATTTAGTATATGTAGAGTCAAGTATTCTGGGGTTATCTTGTGTGCTTGGGGCCTTCCTAAAGTAGATTAAATACCCAGAGCTTTTGGAAGTAGCCTGGAATCTCAACCAGAAGAACACAGAGCACATGGCTGTGGAGATGACTGGGGTGCATGAGATAGCAACTGTTTCATAGTTGGGGGCATGAGAAGCCCATTGTACCAGTTAAACTTCATTCATTCAGCTTTCCTTTGTCCCTTCCTGATCCCTCCTCACCTTCTGTCTCATCCTGGCTCATGTAAAACCTTTGGATACTCACAGGCTCTTCAGGTCGCTATGAGTCATTTGCCAGCTCAGTATCAACTACATCCATTTTGTACCAAGAACTTCTGGACCTGCTGCAAAGTAAGTGACCCTCAAGGGAAACATGGAACTGGGGGTAAAGCATCCCTCGTCCTGGAGATCTGCCTTCCCCTTCCAGTATCCAGTCTGCAACTGGAGTTACCTGCAGCTTCGTCAGAATGTTCTACTTTCCAGCTCCCCCACTTTCAGTGTGTTCCCCCCATAGCCTTGCTATGTTGTTGTTCTTAAAGTGAGGGGGATCCCCAGCTCTATATTCTTTTCTACACACACTGTTACTCTGGGCTGACAGGTAGATCATTTGACTGTCCCTGAAGGTATTGATGATGCTGGCCAGCACTGTGCTCTAAATGGCTCCAAAGTGCCACAAAACTCAGCATGGTCTTTTCCAGCTGAGCTGCTTTTCATTCCCTTTACCCCAGAAGTTGTCCAGGGTGTCCTGAAAAAAACAGAGCATGAGGTGGTCCCTTTAGCAGTCCAAATTCTCATCCTCCTCACAACGTTATTTTAGGAGGTTTCCAGCCTTGTCACAAATGTTTCTGGGACCATATACAGGACAATTCACTCAGAAAAGAGGGAGGAAAGAAGCTTTGCATCAATAGGTTTTGATAGTTTCCCTAGTAGTGGGGACTCAGCTCACGGGCTGGGAACTCCTCACACTTGGTGTCTGTACAGCAGCTGGACAGCTTTAAAAGATGCATATTTTCATTTCTAGGAGAAGAAATTCGTCAGTATCTCATTGGACCTCGGGGCCCACCAGGACCTCCTGGGCCAGGGGGAGATGGAATGTCTCTGTCACTGGATTATGATGAGCTGACCAGGAGGTTTATCAGCTACTTGTCAAGTAATGTCTTTATTAGTGTGTGTTTCCCCCTGTTCTTGTGGGAGTTCAGCACAAAGTTCATGCTATCAGTCAATAGAAACAGTTCCAGTGCTGACTGTAGAGAGACCTCCTCACAGGGACTGTGGGAGACTTGGAAGAGAAAAAAGATACCCTGTAGCTAAGACAGCATCCACAGATTAGTAATGAATTCTTTCTTTGTTAAAAATTGAGATTAGGAACATAATTTCATCTCAGCCATTTTAGAAGTCCCATCAACACCTTTAAGTGCCTTTCTAACCCTTATCTCTGTGGTCAGGATGTATCTCCCTGTGAAAGAGTTGGTCTGTACTCACTTTGTGTCAAGGCAGCTCAGGTAACAAACTCTTACAAGTTTAAAGTCAATTGAAACAAGTTCCATGTCTCTGCTTCATTTTCCCATTCATAAAGGGGTAATATGGCATATAAGAACTGTTGGACAGAGAGGACTCTGAGCATCTGCAGCAGCAGTGATAAAATGCCTAATCCTGGTAGCTGCAACTATCTGCTTAAAAACACAGCCTGGTCCATGCTCAGTTTCTCTGAACTGCTCTTTGAGACCAGATCTCACTAGTGGACTGCTCCTAAGATGGAGGGAATTTCCAGCAGGAAACTGCAGTTTAATGGCAGCACCCCAATGGCTCAAGCAGGCCAGCTGCATTTTGTCATCAGGGACATGTCATTAAAGCAAATCACAAAGTGCAGAGTGTTGCCCCAGAGCTGCAGACACAGGGAGAGCAGCGCATGCATCAGCCTGTGGGTTGCAGCTGAGCTGCAAGTTCAGAGATGTTCCCACTCCATCACGGGTTCCTGAGGTGCAGAACTTTTGGCAGGAATAGAAGCCTGCTGCCTGCCTGCCTGTCTATGGGTGTCCTTGTGTCGGGATTGTCAGGGCAAACTCAAAAGTCCAGAACAAGGTTTGAGCTCTGGCTCCCAGCACAGCCTGCTGGTGGGAACACTCCACTCTGCAGGAACCCCTCCTGCATTGCCTATGAACAAACCCTGCGGCCTGTGTGCTCACACGGTAACAGCCTGTTCTGACAATGTGGATCTGTTTGATTTTGCAGGTTCTGGGATGAGCATTGGACTCCCTGGACCACCTGGGCCTCCAGGGTCACCTGGTATATCTTACAGTGACCTGACAGCATACCTGAGAAGTAAGCCACTTCTTCACTCCCCTGCCATGTGGCTCTACATGCACCTGGGATCTTTTTTACAGTCTTAGTCACAGAATTTCCCCTTTCCCATCATCACAAATAACCCTCTGATGGCCCTTTGTCCTTAGCAGCACTGCAGGCCTCTGCTGGCATCTGCACACTCCACAGGGGGCTGCAGCTGGATCACCATGCTCTTGTGAGGAGCAACAGCAATGGGGCTGTCTTGGAGATGGGCATGAAGGAGCCCTTTGTTGTATCCAAACTCTGCAGCATAAAGGCATCATTTCTTATGCCACTCTTTAAAAATATATTTAAAAAACAGAGACTTTACTCTCCCTGGAATCACCTGACTTTCCAGTGTGACATCTACATGCAGGGAAGTGAGGTGCACCACGAAAGCTGCACCAGGAGGTTCTGGAGAGAGAAGAAAAGCCTTATACTTGGCTGTATTTGGCATAATCTTTATTGTCAAGGAACATTCATCACGGTTGTGGTTGTTTGGGTGACTTCTTTTTTTCCCTTGTGTCTTACAGATTCTGAATTCAGTGGTCTTGTTGGGCCCCCTGGTCCTGCAGGGCCCCCAGGACCTCCAGGGATCCCTGGATCACCAGGCACCTCTCTGGAGGACGTCTCTGCCTACCTACAAAGTAAAGCACTTGTGTTTCTCACAGCTGGCAGGGAGGTTCTGTTTGTAGATGCTGGGGGGACTGAGGCTGAGATTTATCTTAGTAGGGATGTGACTGCCCATTGGGAACAAAGTCACTGTAAAGAAAAAAATTTTGTCCATGTCCTCTGTAAATGAGTGGAAATTGGGGTTGGAACCTTTAAACTTTCAAGATCCCTAGACATGTGAAATTTTTTCTTATCCTCTCATTGGTGGAAAATAATTCTTTCTCTCTCTCAAGATGTTGGATACTCTGCTGTTTCTGGAGTCCGGGGCCCACCTGGCCCTCCTGGCCCTCCAGGACCACCAGGTTTCTCTGGAACCGGCCTCCTGTCCTATGCTGACATCACCCACAGCGACGAATTCAGGAGCGAGCTGATCCAGTACCTGAAGAGTAAGGGGACACAATCCACCCTCCCTGCACATATCCCAAACCATACTTTACTCTGCCACAGCTGAGACATTCCTGTGGGAATCTCGCCTGAACTGGGGATACAGTAACACCCTCCCTCTATAGCCAGTTCTACACAGGACTGTGCTGCACCTCATAGGCTTTCCTCCTCTCAGTCCAACTGCCAGCCAAAGTCTGTGTTGTGAGACAACAGGATTAGGCACTGGGCAGCTACAATTGGTCTGTGCTGAACAGTGAGTCCCTGTTAATGTCACTGGCAGAGTTTTGCCATTGGAAAAGCATTTTGTTTGGCAAACGCCTGCCCACAGAGCCATGGATAATGGAGGGTTTGGAAGACAGCACTGAGCCAGCTGTGTCTGAGCTCAGTGGTCTGAGCTCAACCTGGCAGTCTTTCAAAAACACCTCAGTTTTGGCAAACTGGTTACAGAATGATTCTTTTGGCAGAGGTGCTGAAGTCGGCCTGAGGAGTGCACCCTTGTGCAAAATCATTGAGCATGTTCCCAAGATTGGGCACACAAAATTGTGGGAGAGATGGGAAGGAAGAGGGTGTCATGCCATCTGTAGAGTTCAAGGTTGACATGTGTCTACTACCTGAGAAGTGGCACTGGGTGAGGATCATTGTGATGGTTGGTGGGACAGAACTTCACACTCCAGTCTTCATTGAGGTGGTAGCACAGGACCTCTGCCAAGCCCAGTGTCCCTGAAGTTCCCCCCCTGTGTTTTGCAGGTGATGAAGTTCGAAGCTACATCTCAGGGCCCCCTGGGCCCCCTGGGCCACGGGGACCACCAGGACCCAAAGGAGATAGTGGCTTGGTGTCTGAGTCTATGTCTTCATCATACCATGGGTTACGAGCTTCTGAGCACTTGCATGGAGGATCCCATGGTGCTGAGGGCTCCCAAGGGGGCTCCCGGGGCACAGGCAGCTCCTACGCCAGCTCCATGAGCAGCACGTCCTCCTACCATGCCTCAGTGGGCAGCGATGGCGCTTACGATGCCTCCATGGGCATTGATGGGGCTTTCGATGGGCTGCTGGCAGGGGAGGAATCACACAGGAGATCAGCAGGTTCCAGCAGATCCTACAGCAACTCCTTCACTGGCTCCCTGGATTACAATGAGCTGGCACTGCGTGTGTCAGAGAGCCTGCAGAGTGAGTGCAATGGCTGCGCATCCTGACCCTCCCTATCCCAGCCTACAACTCCAAACCCCCTGTGCCTGCTCACACTGTTCACTTCCCTCCCGTTCCTGCTGCCTACAGCTCTCCCTTACACCATCTGCCTCAGCATTCTCCCAGAGCTCCTTTCAAATGACATCTTTAATTCTGCAGGCCAAGGTATTCTGCAGGACCTGATGTCTTACACTGCACAGGGACCCCCAGGCCCTCCTGGTCCCCCTGGCATCAGCAAGGTCTTTGCAGCCTATGGCAATGTCACCGCAGACCTCATAGAGTTCTTCAGAAGTAAGTGACATTTTGACTTGACATTTCTGGCTCATGCATATGAGATCTCCCTGACCTCTCACAGGCCTACTGATCTTTTCACCTTTGCACACTGCAAAAGTCAAGGTACAAAGTTGAAGGTGTACGGTTTTTCCATCTCCTTCCTTCCTTCCTTGCTGGGGAGGTGTAGCCTTATCATTAGGAAGGACATCAGTTTTTCCCACTATTTGTAGGAAACTCATCCCAAACCCTGAAGGCTTCTATGCTTACAGCCCCTGTGGCCAATTTTAACATGGCTGGGCTGGCACATGTAAAGAAATATGAGCCAACTGCTCACTCTGCTCTTAGATTCCCTGCCCTGAGCGTGGGTCAGCTCCAGCCCTGGTGACAGCCAGGACACCCAGAGAGAGTGACAGAGCAGTGCTGGTGAAATGGCATCACAGCCTGTCCTTGGGACTTTGTAGGGACCAAAACGCTTTTTAAAAGCCTTGCTGTCAGTCTAACCCCATCTAACCAAGAGAAATGTCCTGCCAGTGTGATTCACAGCCTCTCTGAGTGGGCAGTGCTTTGTCCCAGTCATTCACTCTCCTTCATTTCCCTCTCCAGCACATGGTGCCATCCAGGGACCACCCGGTGAAAAGGGGGAGAGGGGTTATCCTGGACCCAAAGGTAAGGCTTTCCATCATTTCCCTCTTCAGCCCTGTGATGCCCAGAAAGCAGCACTGTGACCACAGAGGTCACAGCACTGCTCGAGGTCACACCCTCTCACAGTGAAGGTGGCACCTTCAGGATCTCAGCCAAAACATTGTCCTGATGTGGTCTCCCTCCCGCTGGCCTGTCTCTGTCTGTGGGTCACTTGTGCTCAAGGGCAAACGTGGTCTTCTCCTTCCTTCAGGTGACCCTGGGCCCATGGGCCCACCAGGACGACAGGGGCACAGGGGACCAAAAGGAGAGAAGGGAGAGAAAGGTAGGAACACCTGTCATACCCAGGAGAGCAGGGTTTGCCTGTCAGGGAGTGGCACCAGCCCATCCCTGGGAATAGCTGGAAAACACAACCCGTTTTTTGTTTGTTTTGGATCTTTTGTCTTTTTACATGAATTTTCCAACTAATCTTCCTTTTGACTTTCTTGTCGCCAGGTGAACAAGTGTATGTTGGCAGAAGAAAAAGAAGAAGCGTTGGTGTTTAAAGGTAGCTCAGTTATGCACAGGGCAGCATTCCCAGCAGCCTGTAGAAAATTAGCCTGAGTCTTCACTGCCTTAATGCTAAAACATCCTCACTGCCCAGCTGACCCCTTAAGAGTTGATAGTTCAGATCTGAATGTCTCTTGTGTGTGTCCAGCATGGCTCTAGTGTGGGTGTCTGCTCCTGTTACTGATGTTTGGCTTCATGCCCCTGAGCTCCCAGGCTGATGTCCTTGGGCTGACAAGGGCTTCCTGTCTCACCTAGTCTAGGCTTCTTGTACTACTCCCAGATATGTAAAAACGTGTTTTTTTAAACAACTAGCTAACTATGCAGCAAAAAGAAAAAAAAAAGAAAACAATCCCATGCCCACCAAATGCATGGTTTGTTGGGGATCAGATGCAGCCCACAAGACCCTGGGAGAAACCCTGGGACTAAGCTTGCACCACTCTGGGATTCCCTCTCCACAAGCTCTGCCAGCCCTAAGTGGAGCCTGTTTATAGCAGCACAGCAAGACAGGACACAAACAGGGACCCAGCCGAAGCACTTTTAAATGTAATTTGTTTATCTTTTAAAAATATTTTTGGGTTTTTTTCTGTTTTTTTTAAACACTGGTGAAAAATAATCTTTAATGTAAACAGCCCAATTAAAGTGTGTTTTTAACCCCATTCCTGAACTACTCAGGACGGCTGTTCTGTGCTTGCAGGGGATTGTGGGGCAGGGTGAGGCACCTGACATGGGTCTGAGGTACAATGGTAAATACAATGGCACAACATTAAATACTTTTTATACTCAGTTATTTTAAACATTGCAAATCGTCCCCTTCACTCAAACACTTGTACAAACCACTTGTATTTCATTCAAACTTTCCATCAACAAAACTGAGGCAATCTCAGCAAACTGTGATTTTATTGTATTTACAGCAGAATTATTACAATATTCTACAGAAAGCCATGAAATCAAATTACTTTGAAAAACAAGACCAAAAAAAATCCACAAAACTGTTGTATGGCTGCTACTGCAAGTTCACTTCCACGAGCTGTACAGAGACCCTTAGCCAATTATTCATCCATCTCATGATTTTTGGTTGCTTTCTGTAAGGCAAAAATAACTTGGTTTGCAGTTAACACACAACATTCAACAAACTGCTGGGAGAACACGAGGCTGGCGGTGCCTCAGGCGCGTGTGTTGTCACAGGATGTTCCTGCTCTGCTTGGCTTCCTGACAGAAAACTGGGTGATAGTTCCACATTAGATGCCACTCAATGTCCCTTTCTAGTTTCTGGTCTTTCCACCATTTTAGGACTGATTCTCACTACCAAGGAGGCTTTACCACCTAATTGTAATTGTGGAAGATTTTGTTAAATCAGGGTTACTCTAGGCTCAGCCACTCCCTTCTGCTTGCAGTACAGGGGAAGCACATGAGCCCTTTCTCATGGGTTGGGCTTGAGCACGTTCCTGCTTAAGGGGTTTTCCTCTGGCACCACCAACTGCCCAAACACCAGATGTGATGAGCTACAGAAACAAAGTATGAGAACAGAGCTGAAGAAAGGGGATGCAGAACAAGTAAAAGTTCTGTAAAAGAAATGTGGTAATTTCCTTTGTTTTCTCCTTTCCTTTATCTGTTCTCATCTTTCACAAGACTGAGAAATGATGGGGCATCCTGGCCTTGGCTTGCCTGTGAATGAGGAAGGTTAATGCTCTCTGATCTTACTTCAACTGCTGTGAAGATGGCAGAAATAGTCTGGGAATGGGAAATTTGCTTGGACACATCAATGCAAGGAAGTTTCAGAGATCCAGAAGTACAGATTTTGACATAAAATGACCAAAGTGTAAACGCTAACCTAGAAAGCAGAGAACTTATCTACACAGCAATGGTCGTAAACATTCCTCCTTGCCCTTTCCTCCAGCCACCAGAGTCACTGTCCTCATACTTGCCCCTGTTCCCTGGAGCAGATGAACCAAGAAGCAGTAGATCAGTGGAAGCAACTAGCACTGATCTTATTCGTACATTGCTGAAGTCCTGGGAGCTGCAGCTGCACAGAAGCTCTGAAAATCAGGCTGCCTAAAAGTGGACTCAAGTGCCTGAATTTAAAACACCTTATTCGAATCTTTCTTATACCAAAGCAAGGCAGATACTGTTTCAGTTGGAAACTTCCTATGCAATACCACTGTCACAAAAGACATGGTGTGACAAAAGCAATTTCATTGTTGCTTTGCTTGGCTCTGTCTCTACATTTCCAATTTTTAAGAAAAAGAATTCAGTAGAATAGAGTTATAAAGTCCTCTGGGACAGAAGAATAATTTCTTTAACTGTGTGACTGATTGGATACTGAGTACCCATGAATGTAATTTAAAAAGAATATTAGCTTAAAAGATTACCTGGAAAAAAGGATGCAGCTCAGACTGAACAACAGTTTTTAATGTGATGTGAAAAATCACTCTGAATGAATACCGCTGGTCACGACAGCGCAGGGAATTCAAATTCAGGTGCCAATTCAAATAAAGGTTTTCCTTCAGAAGGTGTTTATAAATCAGGACCTATGTAATCAATCATAAGAATAACAACTCCCATATCGTATCTTTACATGCTGTGTACAGTTCTTGTGTATACACCAGGGACAGCAGAGTCCTTGGAGAAGGAAAATTTGGTTTATGGGAATCAGAGAGGATCAAATGCTGGAGTATTTCTTCTTTGTAAAATAAACAGCACAGTTCCCCTGGAACTTCTGGAGGCCAAGGGCTGCCACAGCCTCCTCCCCCCTGGGTTGGTAACCCCTCCTCAGCCAACCCCACTCATGGGAGCTGCAGAATCTCGTACAAACAGGGGCAGCAGGAGCACCCGAAGACCTTTAGCCCCAGATCTCCCTGGATGCCTTAGCAGTGCCAAAATGCACTTTCAGAGCTCGGGAAGCACACGGTGTGAGGCTGGGGCCCTGTAGGCAGGTTTTCCATGAGGTTCAATTGTAAACACAGGAGGACAACCCACACACAGCACTGCAATTCAGGGATTTATTGCCTTTGCTCATTTTCCTGTGGACAGAATTTCCAATGTAGTAAAACACAGAGGTGAGCAAATACTGATTTGTGGTCAGCTTTGGAAGAGCATGTGGGGTAATGACATCTGCCAAACAGTAAGAATTCGTAAGTACATTGTTTTGGCTGCAAAAACGCACCTCACCACCCTGGAGATGAGGCTGCTAACATTCATTTGAGGGAGGTGACATGAGATAGTATCAAGATTGGATTTCACATCTCAGGAGATGTCTTTTAGGCCTACGTGAGACTAAATTAATTTGAATTGAATTTTCTGACACTGATACAATATTGTAACACCTCTCTCATGCTCTGCTACACTTAAACCCAATTTTATCATTCTAGATGTGTAAGTACCCATGCTAGTACCCAGAACACATATTTTCATGCTTGGTATCAATTCTCAGCCCAGTTCACAAGGCTGCAACTGCTTCACAGGGCTCCCCACCTGGAGACCTGAGCAAGGCTTCCATCGCCACATTTGATCCCTCCCTTCATCCCAGAGCTCAGTTACAGTTATTTGTGCAATTTACAATGAGATTGGATTGCAGGGCCTGTGTGAAAAGGATCTTCAAATAAAAGATGTAAGAGATTCAGACAGAGGTAAACAGAACGCCAATATACATTGGCAAGTTACCACTGAAACTACCAAAAATGTAAGGAGAAGATTATTAACAGTTCCCTGTCAGGATTTAATGGGGATGAACATAGACATAATCCAGAAGAGGAAATCTGCCTGCCCTGCCTACTCCCCAAGTAAAGCACTGAGCCTACTTCATACGAAATTGCAAACATATTCTGTTAAATGGAGATGATTATTTAATGTTATCTTAGTAACAGTCAATTTATGAAGGTGGAGCTTAAAAACCAAAAGGTCTTCAAAAACGTTTTCTCCCTACTGAACAAATAATTCAAAGAACTTTGCATTTAGCAACAGAGAACATTCTAGAAATATGGTGTGTGAATTTACAACAGTACACAATACACATTTATAATAATAAAATGCCAGAAATTAAGGCTAGCTATCAAAGTAATTATGCTATCAAAAAGTTACAAAATTTAAATTAAAACATGCATTTTCCATTTTTTTTTTACTGTGCTGTAAATTAAGTGTCTTCGTTGAGAAGGTATCGGTTCAACATCCAAGGATTTCAGCATCCAAAGTTTCAACCACAGCTGGTTAAAGTCCTATGTTAATTTCTGAGTTCACTGCCATGCAGCAACACTGTTCCCATGAAAGGAGTGCCATGGAACGGGCACCAGTCACACGGTCAGTGCAAGCGAGCAAAACAAAACAGGTGCAGTTGATGCCCAAAGAGATCAGACAAAGTCAGGCCTCAAAAGACAGAAAGCAAATACTATTTTACAAATGGAGCTCCAGAATACCCAAGTACAGCTTATAACACTGTCTTGATATGACTCAACCTCTATCCACCAAAAGGAGTGCAGCAAAAGTGACCTAATACAGCTGTAATTCCCTACCCCGCTATAGGAGACACAGTTCAGATTTTTCACTGCAGATCAGTCAGGCAAATAACTTATGGTACATCTATGAACTTGAAAAATAAAACCTGCCTATGTTAGTAGGTGGCAACACAAAAGCAAAACACCCAGCTTCACAAAGGAGTTTGTCTATATACTTAACTTAAATCTTTCCTTAAAATAAAATGACTAAAATAAGAAAAAAAAAAAGGAATCTAACACTTCTAGTGAAATCAGACTTTAGCCATGGTTATTTATAAATATGACCATCCACCTCCACTTCTGCAATGGAGTTTAAATGAACAGGCTTTGGTAAGAACAGAACAATGGCTCTACCCATTCCAGGTACAGTTAGAGAAACCATGTGCATTTTGCACACTGCTTTCTAAAAAATACATTCTACAGTTTTTCAATTTGTAGAACTAACCACCTGTATGTAATAGCTAAGGAAAATAATAAACTGTGCATTTTAAAGTTAGCATTTCTTTCACCTTTACATATTTTAGTGCAAAATATTTTAGGGTGAGGATTTACAACAAAACTGGCAGTAGCAGCAAGAAGTCTTGTTTTGTACAGTAACAACAATGCTAAGGAGTTTTGTGTTTTTAAATGACAAAATAGTATCCTGTTGCCAGGATCAGCATATCTAAGTGTTTCAGGCACTGTATTAATTAAACTAGCACCCCATTTCATTATGGAACTAATGGACAAAACATGTCATGGAGATCAGCTCAGTTTAATTTATGCCAGAGTTTCCTTCTGAAAGAAGTTGCAAAGGCTTTTGCTTTCGCCAATTGTGTTTAAACATAAGGGTTTGTTTTTCTGATTACTGGCATGTTTTTAGTAATTATTTTCAGTCCTTGCCATGAAGACACTGCTCAACATTATGAAATTTTAAACCTCTCATGGCAATTTCAATTGTGGAACTCTCTCATGGAGAAATCATGCTTAAAAACACAGTAGTGGAACTAATTTACACTGTTAAAATGTTCAGATGGGAAACCTTCTTTTTGTGATGAGAAAGAGCATAATTAATATTTCAGGCTTAAAGTCAAAACCATAGGTAATGTACTTTTAGAGACTGGGATAAAAAGCCCACTCAGTCCTGAAACATCTGAAGGACATAACAATACCATTGTACACCAACACTTGGTTCATCTCTTCTGTTCAGGGGAGTGAAGAAAGCGCTCCTGACACTGATTGTCTCCACTGAAAACAAGACGTGTGAGGCCCCCGATGTTCGTACGCTGCGGGTAAGTCAGGTTAGACTGTAAGGAGGGAGAATTCCAAACATGAAAAAGCCTACAGCAGTTCCCAGAGTTATGACCCAGTGGAGTGAAGGCTGGGGATTGGGTAGAATTTGGAAATCCGGCTTTGTGTTGAAGGATTAAGGCATTCGGATTCTCCAGTCATTTTAAAGAAAACTTCCTGTTCCTGCAGTTTTCTGGCAAATTCTTCTTCCAGCATCTAAAACCAAAATCAGATTGTCACAGGATTAACAAGGCAAAGTATAAGAAACCCACTATTGTTGAGACATTTTAGCTACTATATCTCTGAACTGTGTGAAAATCTAGTACTTCCCATTTTAAAATAAAAGAGAAACTCCCAAGACCAATCTCCACCACCCTCTATCTGTTATTTAGCACTCAAGTTTTATAGTAAGCTACTGGCTTCTGAAATAAATTCCTAACCCCAGATTTACCTCCAGCTACACTTTCCATGCAAACCTGCACCACGTGCTGCAGGTGGGAGCCCTGCAAGAGGCTGGTTGTGGCGGTCATCCAGTCAGTGGCGCAGCCGCCGGCTGGGCCGCCCATGACTATGGAGGCTACCTTTCAGCCTGCCCTTCCTTTAGATCAGGCCGACTGGGTAGACGAGACCTCTTGGGACAGTGAGTCCTGAGAGGTAGGCGGGCTGGAGGCGGTTTCTCGTCGTGGACGCTGTCCATCAAGGTGCTGTCCCCTCCCTTCTCCCCTCACAGTTGATTTAGATATTCATATGGTGGATTTCATATTCATGTATTGCTAGAAGCTTCAGTTACTCTGTTTTCCCCGTTGGTTTGTTCGAATATGTCCCGCCTTTGTAATTCGTTTATTGGTTCCTGTCCTCCCCCTTCATGCACCCCATTCGTCCGTTCCCCTTCTCCTCCCCCTTTTCCCCTTCCCTTAAAACCCCCTGTAACGGTCATTTCGGGGCTCGTTCTGTGGTTCCCATCCACGCAGTAAGTTCTTCTGCCCCCGCCAGGGCAGAGAATAAACCCTTGGATTTAGCCCACAAACGAGTCCTCTCTTCTTCCTTCATCGCCTCCGTGTCGCTCCTGATCTATCGGCTGCTGCCAGCCCCAGCCTGGGCTGTGGGACTTGTTACCTGCCTCGAACTTGCCCTCAGAAGGCTAAGGCGTTGCATCGCCGCCGCGCACCCGCGTGTGGCGTGAGAGCCTGTGTCCGGGCACGCGAGGGGACTGTCGCCCCTCGACCAGCCGGGCGAGCTAGCGGTCAGCGACAGCTGGTAACACCCAGCCTGTTTTGGTGCACCTGCCCTTTGCTCAGCTTTTGCATTTAACATCTTTTATTACACAGTGAACTGCAATAGCTTTGTACAGCAGCTTGATTCTCCTCCTCTGCAATACTTTTGTACTGCCTGTATTTAGTAGATCAAACCCTTGATAATTTCCTGATTCACAAACTGCTCACATTTACCTTTTTTCTCGGTCTCAATTTCTCTCTCCATTCCTTCAGTTCTTGGCTGTGCTCTTCGTCCAGCTCTTTTAGCTTCTGAGTCTCATGCTCAACCAGTAGATGGCATTTTTCATTCTTAAAACAAGATAATCCTTATGTAAAACTAATTCAGATTAGGCAACTCAACATTTGTACAGTGACATATGTTGTCCTAATTCTTTCTAATTAGCTTATTCCATGTAAATAGTGACGTGAATAATTACAAGATAAAAGTATGTTACGAGGCTGCGTTTTCAAAAGCTGATCTTTCCATCGGTGCCAACTGAGATAAGAAACACTCGTAAATCCAAATACACTGAGCATCATTAAGGCAGCTGCTGAGAGTGTTACTCAAAACTGTGTTTCACTGCCTAATGATGCTTTTCAAGGTCACACAGCATTTCTGCTTTGCTTTTTAAAGACAGTCTTTATAATTTATTAAAATCAATTACATTAAAAAGGAAACTGTTTTTTGGAAATATTTCAACTCTTGGTGCCAAGAGCTGAGACGAACAAATGGAGCTTAGAGAAGAGACAAACATGGTTGCAGAAGCAACCTCAGAATCGCCCCATGAAAAGGAAAAGGATCAAACCACATCTCAACTTCACATTCCTCTCAGTAAGGTACCCAGGTACCTGCCTCACTTTCAGAGGACTTTTGAAGCATGACAAGAAAAAACTTAATTATTTGGCTTCAAAACTCTGCGCTTTTTAAAGAGCAGGTGGCAATGGTTGTGTTTCTAGGGTTCCAGTCCCAAGTGGGTCTGATGCAGAGTACAGAAACACAGCAACAAAAACAACAAGCACTTGGCTAGACCTGAGTACAGCAAGGAGCCAGTTTTCCTTGTGAAGCTCAGAGCAGCCCTAATCTGCTCAATGTTACTTGAGCTGAAACTCTCACAAAGCTCCCACAGTACTTGGGGATTTACTGGGGCATATTAGTGCCACGGCCAGGGACTGTTTTTGCAGGATGTAAGAAAGTGAATAGAGTAGAATGAGCTTCATTGGTCATTGCACAATTTCTCTAAGCAAAGGCTATCACCAGGTGATCATTTAATGCTTTAAAACTGCCTTGTGTCCCTGAAACTGGGAAAAGCTGATTTAACAGAAAAGGAGATCTGGCCTCTGGTATCCAGCAGAAACTTTTACAAAATAAATACCAAAAGAGACAAATCAGAGCTCTTTATCACAAGAAGAGAATTCCTTCTAAGTACCTTCCAGAAGCTCATGTGTAAGTGGCAGCATTTTGTAAAACCCCCCTCATTCCTGTATTACTGCAAACTTCTCATGGGTAATGCCTGGTGCTGCCTACCTCTGTTCTGATTAATGACATTCCTGCAAAATCAGGTTAAAAGGGAATGCTGCCTAAAGAAAATAGCCCTGGGAACTTGGCAGATATTCCAGAAGTGATCGTCTGCTTCTGGTTCATGCTCTTCTTGCATGTAACATGATTCCTCATTAATTGATGGAAGCATATGAATCTGGCTAAGCAGTGCATTGCAGGCCTTTGGAAACAAAGTTGAAAAAACTCTACACAGTAGAAGTTAAGGAAAAGGTGTTTCTGCATTGCCTGCATCTGTTATTAACCTAAGTCTTCTCAATGAATGGTCATTAAATATCATCTGTTTTTAACCTGTAATTGATGCAGTTCCCTGATGTTTGCTTCACACTGCAACTGAAGGTCCCGCATTTGGTTTTCGTGTTTCTGATGCTGAGCTAGTCTCTCATTCTTCTGCCTCTTTTCTTCTTGAACAGCAAACTAAAATTAAAAATAAAATTATTTATATTGTGCCTCTGAATAAAACAGTTCGCATGAGTCAAAGAACTGCATCTAACAGAATGAACACATACAGAGAAGAACGGTTCTAGAAGATTTATGCAATAATTTTGTCTATTTCTTCTTTTTTAAATTCTTACAAAGGGAGTGCCCTACAGTTTTAATTCCATTTCTCTGTCTGCACTCTGATTTTTCCTTAAAACGCAGCACATTTCACTTCCAGACTCCTGACATTACCTTCCTCTGAAGTTAAGTGACACAGCAGTGCTGCTGCAAGCATCAGGCAAGGCTGGTGTTATACAGCTACGGGAGACCATATTTTCCACATTTTTCATCCTCCCAGTGCTCACCATATGAAACCATGATTTGGGACTGTGGTGCATCATTAGAAAGCAAACCTCTCAACCTCTGCACAGCACTCCCTTTTAAAGAATGAGTGAATTTTAGTTCAAAAGCTCACAAAAATCAAGCATCCTTAAAAATATTTCACAGAATCACAGAACAGTTGATGTTGGAAGGGACCTGCAAAGATCAACCTCTCTACTCAAAGCAGGGTCACCAGGAGGAGGCTGCACAGGACTGTGGCCTGTTGGGTTCTGAGCATCTCTACAACCTCTCTGGATAACCTGGTCCAGAGTTTGACCATCTTCACACTAAAAAAATGTTTTCTCATGTTGAAGTTGGATTCTCTGTATTTCAGTTGTTGCTGCTACCTCTCACCCTGTCACTGGGCACCACTGGGAAGAGTCTGGCTCCACCTTCTTTGCTCCCTCTGTTGGGTTATATACTTATATATATATGTACTTATACCCATGGATAAGACCCTCCTGAGCCTATTCTCCTCCAGGCTGAAGCATCCCAGGTACCCCAGGTGGCTCCTTGTGTAACAACACACACGAGTGTCTCAGCCATCTGCAAGGCCCTTTGCAGGACTTACTCCAATAAATCCATGTCTGTCTTGTACTGGCAAGGCCAGGACTGGACCCAGCACTTCAGAAGAGTCTCACCAGAGCAGAAGGGAAGGAAGATTTCCTCTGACCTCATCCAGTGCATCAACCCAGTTTGGTACCATCTGAGAACTCATGAGAGTGCATTCTATTCCATCCTAACATTTACATCACATTTAGCATTTACACTATTAAAACTAAATATTAATTTATTAATTACCTGCTTAATTTTTTCACGATCTTGGTCTGGAGAGGCTAAAGAATTGATTCTTAAACTTTTCTTAAACATGGCCATCCGAGTCTTTGCTTCACTTCGCTGGATTTTAGGCAATCTGGCTCTTTCCTGAGTTTGCTTGTTCTTTAACTCCTCTATAAGGCGTTGATTATACCTCTGCATTTGTTCTGTTTCCTGAAATGTTAACCATGTGGAAATGTTACACAGTAACTATGCTGTTATATACAATGTGCATCTCTTTTCATCACTAAGTCCCCCGTGTGAGTCAGTGGCTCTCAGCAGAAACCACTCCAACCTCAGGAATAACAGTGAGGAGGAGGGGCTTCTTCTGCCTCTTCCAGAGAGCTCTGGATCATGCCCAACCCTGAGAAAAGTCTCTAATAAATGTAAACACACATATATTTTACCAGCTCTTACCCAACTTCTTCACTGCCTCTTACAAAGCCTGTTATTCAAAGGGAGAAACTCCCCTTTGTGTAACTGAACTCCTGGGCTGCAGCTGTGGAGGGGCAGTTTGCTACAAAAGCTGGGCAAAGCAACAGCCCACATGGGATAAACCAGAGTGGACAGAACAAGCCTTCAGTGGAGGCTGCTGATCACCAAGGAGATCCTCAAACACCTCCCTACTGGTTTACATTTGCAGAATTTGAACTATTTGCTTTTGTGTATTCTGTAAAAACCAAAATGCCCGGTGGAAAATCAGGATTTAGCTATAAAGAGACAGTTGTCAGCTGCTTGCCCAGAAGCTAATCCAATTCATTCTGCTCATTTAATTCCAGGATGATTTACTTCTGAGCAGATTTGTTTAAACACAAATCAAAATTGGTTTTGGTAGATATGCAGAATTTGGTATTTTTATAGTAAAAGATTGATGTTATGGTTGGTTGGTGGGTTTTTTAAAAGAATCAAAAGGGAAAAATATCATTATTTACACTTCTATTTACTATTGAGGTGTTCAAGTAAGATGAGTAAGATTTTTAAATTTCAACAGAACACATAACAGCTTCAAAATACTTGTGTGGGCCTTGCCTACGCAAACAAACAGCACCGGGAGAGATCCTAAGACTACTTGATAAACAAAATGGATATTGTAATACACAAGAGAAAGTGTAAAATTCAACACTAACTTTTTCATGCCTCTTAAGCAGCTGGTGTCTCTGCATGAAGTACTGATCCTTGAGCTGCTGCTTGAGGAGCTGGTGCTTCTCCTGTAGGTGCCGCTCCTCCAGCTCCCAGAACGCAGCTTCACGAGCTGGAAAAAAGAGGAAGGTTGGTTCAGGAATTGCAACCCCATCCCACACTTCCCAAGCTCCTGCTGTATGTTCAGAAGTGGCTTACAAGTACATTTTAAAAACAATGCTGTTTCATAGCAAATGTTTTTATTACTAGATTAGTCATGAATATTTTGACTTCATAAGGTGAAGACAGACCATTGTTTCACTACAACACCAGTGCCTGTTTCAAAGAGAGAGAGAGCCTGGTGCTGGATACCTCTCATGAGCTGTTGTTTGTTGTTGAGACAATCTCGTTCAATAGTGGCCAGTTCCGTCTTCTGCTGCTGAATAATTTTCTTCAGAGATGCATCCAGTTCTTGTTGCTGCTTCTGCACAAACTCCTGCTCCTGGGAAAAACCAATAGAAGCAAATTAAACTGGGTTCTTCTAACCACGTTACATGTTAATGAAACTCCCAGCTTTCTCAGCATTAGCTATATATGAAAACAAATACATGTATGAAAGTTTGAGCTAGCGTGCCTTGGCTATCAAATTATCCATCTTTTGTATTTTTTATGTACAGAGTAGGTAAGAACATATTCATGTTTAAATAACACCTTCAGAAATAAGGCCAAAGGCAACAAACTAGCCAGTCATCTGCAACACATTCTATCCCTTGTCTCTCCTCAGAACAAGTCGCAGGTTTAAGACTAGCAAAGACAATACTCAATCCAAAGATGATTTCATTCTATCAAGGGTTAATTATTCATGTATGTAAGAAAGTAAAGGTATGTATGGTTATTCTGCTTTAGGTGATTAGCTAAAGACTATTTATTTGCACAGTTGGATTTCAGATCTGTGTGGTTTATCTCATCCTTAGAGCAAGGCTGTTGAAGCCGGGAGTTCTGCAGGACCACTGTGCAGACACCCCATGGTTCTGCAGGGCTGTAACCTGGCCACACCCGAGCTGAGCTGGCTCCTCACAAAGGGATTTATCACCTGCATCTTCCCATTATCCAGGTGTATCACTATTGTATCCCATCACGAAAAGCAGAAAGCAGTAAGAGTCCCCCTCCCGTGCCCCAAGATCTATTGCTGCTGTTCTTCTTTAGAAGTATTAAAAACCACATCTATGAGCATGCAAGCATGCACACACACACACACTCACACACACTTTTAAGAACAAGAAACTGAATGAGGTGCTTCTATCACGATATCAAGATCAAAAGAAAGGACAATGGCATGGTCTTATCAGAGCCAAGGTGGGCTGCTGAAGCACCTGCTGTTCTACATAACAAATGGAATTAAATGTTCGTTAAAAGTACTTTTTGTTAAGACCAGAAGAATCCTGGTTTTCATCTTCACAGAAAGTTATTAATAGATGAGGCTTTCATGCCTCTTAGTGTATAGCAGAGCTACACTGAGACAGGTAACACAAAACCAGAGGTGACAGTGACAGACGTGAGGGTGCAAAAAGAACTGGAAGGTGATGTCTGCAAATTAAGTCAGACACACCTGATCAAATTTATAGACTGACAAAAAATACTGTCTCTTCCCTTTATAGATGAAAAGGATAAAAAGATAAGTTTATTATTCTGAGGGTGCAGACACAGAATTAATACAGTGTTTAATTTGCTGGGAGATTTTTAATTTGGGGGAAGTGGGGGAAAGCTGTTCTAGTGTAGTCATGATCAAATAGTGATTATGCTTGAGCTTTACACATTTGATCATTTAAATATCATTGCTGCTTTCTCTACAGAGTAACTCTTACCAGGTTTTATACCTGCTAGTGCTATAAGATAAACCAGGCAATCTCAGGAAACACTCTGGCCTTTCCACTTCCCACATCTACTCAAGTAGCACATAAAATAAATGTCACCAACTTTACTAAAGAACGTGTTGGGTAGTTGAAAGGCAGACAGTACAACGCAGTCAACCTTTTTTCAAAGCAACACTCAGCTATGCCCAACAAGTATCACAGAATAAACTCAAATATCTTTAAAATACATGGTTTCACTGCACACACAGCATACAAGTCACACAATGTTTCTCACATGTGCTGAACAAATATCATGTTGCCTGTGTCAACCCACAGTGTCTTACTCAGACTGAATAGCTACTGTCTTTTGGATCTTTTGGCTATGGACAGTGCACAATTACCTAAATTGGTGCTAACCAGCAGTGACATTGATCAGCACATATGAGTAGAAGAAGAAGAGAAAACACACAGCCAGAAAATTAGGAAAATAAACTTTCATTGTGTTGCATTTTAAGACTTACATCCTGCATTTGTGCGTTGAAAAGTGTACATGAAGACAACTGAAAAGACTGAATCATAACCTGAGCAACACCCTGTGGGACACAATGTAATTCTGTGTCACAATATAGTGAAATGTATTTCTATTCTTAAAAAAAAGGAAGAAATGAGATCTGCTGTACGTTAGCAATAAACATTTAAAATGTCAAGGCTAATCACACAAATAGACGCTGATGAAAGTTCTAGATATTCTAAAACTAAATAGCTGCACCTTGTTTAGTACTTATCATTCCAAATAAGGATATCTCACATTTAAAATCTTCTTTCACCTCTCTTCAACAAACTGAAACCAGCAAAGGAAATTAACTATGTCACTACAAACACTATGGAAACTCAATTTTTTTTCTTAAAAAGCTTGGAGACAGGTATCTTTGGTATGGGGAGAGTGCTGCAACACAATCACCTTCTATCCTGGGAAATCCCCTCTTAAATTAAACACATAATTGAATAAAGTTGCTATTATTTTATACTAGGTCACTCACATAAACATTTAACCTTTAAGTTACTCAATCCAAACCTGCTCTGCTGTGGTTCAAACTCACTCTGTACAAGCTGGCCATCACAAAGCCAGTATTTTTCTAAAATACTAGCCCTCCTTCTAGCTGGGTCATACAAAAGCAGCAAGTCTGAAGGCATGAAATCACAGATGATGTTTTGTAAAGTTTCCATACACCTACACTTTGACATTTAAATAACATTTTACCTAATCTGTTCTGCTCCTATAAACAAGATATCTCATGGTTACCTATTATATACATTTTTTCCTCCTCTACACTTGTGTAGTTCAACACTTCCTCCTGACTCTAACCTTTACAATTTGAAGGACCCATGGAGTACTTACCACTCGTAAAAGCACTGTAAATAAACTTGCTGTAGAAAAATACCATTCTTTTTCAGTAGAGCACGCAAAATACTACGCTTGACAGTACAAACCTGGCAACCGCTGCTCCTACATTTCTACCCAGTTAAGTCTAAGATGTGACATGGGAGTACTTGAAGAAAGAGAGCAGTTCGTAGGGTTAGTTTGAGTTAAGTTCCATATTCACTCAACAACAACAAGAAGTGAAATCATCAAGCTGTGTGAATACTGCTGCCTTTTGTATTTTAGTAGCTTGAAGCTGCCATTGTTACCTGAGCATGCTGGCTTTGTGCAAGCTCCTCTTTCTTGCGTTTCATGAGCTCTTTTCTCAGCTCTTTTGGTGCTTTCTCCACTTCACATAAAACCTACAGTGTATATAAGCATGCAGAAGGTGGCAAAAAGAACACTTTGTCTCCACAGCAAGCATTACTGTGAACATAGGGACATGCAGGTCAAGCACTAGAGGTACTGGGAAGCATGCATTACTTCAGTGGCAGGGATGTTAGTTTAGTGAAAAGAGCTTAATGAAAAGAGAAGGAACAATAGGTGCTTTATGCATGCCAGCAGTGCAGAGAGAAGGGATGTGCCAGTGCTTTTTGCATGCAAATGCTGCCCAGTGCTCTCTGAAATGGCAGTGCCTCGCTTGTGCTTCCATGCAGCTGCCAGAGGAGTCAATAGTTAAGAAAACCACCACCTGCAAAAGTGGTATTTTCTTGAATCACTACGGCAAAAGGACTACAGAGCATGTTACCTCACAAAGAACTGTGAAAAATGGTTGGAAGCTTAAAATAACTTTCACTGAAAACCAGCTATTTCTGACACTGTCTCTAACCTGCATTTACAAGATGCCATTATTAGGGTCTCTGATCATAAATGACATATACACATCTTATATCTTTAAAATAATCATACAAGAAAACAAAACATTATTTGGTTGTAAGTGTTTTGGTTCTGAAGAATTTAAAGCAAAACCCACCAATACATAAGAATGTTTTCAAGAAACTTTTCATGACACCAATGCTGGGATGGAACGTGTTTCAGTACACGGTGAATTAGACTAGATTAGCAGAAGGATTCTAAATATAACCTGGCTAATTCAACTGACTATTAATCTGTTAATTTGCTGATGAGTTTTGTTTTTCAGAATTATAAAAATGTAGCATTGTACACTCCAATATAACATGAATAGTTTTAGAGCAGCAGCTGCATTTTCCTTCAAACTGTACATTGCCTTTTTAAGCTTTAAACACAAAACTATGCACCCAGAGACAAATGCCTGTTTGTTTAATAGTGGAAGCATCATCAGAAAACAGAGTCCAAATCACCACATGCTATTCCTGTGTCCATGAAAGAACTGCTTTTAGCTCAGAGCAATACGTAAAATTCTTCCCATTTCCCACGTAGGACCCAATCACCAGTGAACAGAGAGAGACTCAAAATGCAAGAGGTACCGCAAAAGAAGAAAAATTGTTATTTACATATGAGCATACGGTTCAAACTCAATACAACTTATTTTTTAATGCACTTTTGTACTACAGGATCATTCTATGCAAAAGCATGGACAGTTCAGCTTTCTAAAGAATTCTCTGAGTCTAGTAACTATTAAACACTAGAACCGTTTATATACAAATGGGCACTACACAACTGAACTAAAAATGAAATAAAACAGCTTTTAAGATGCAAAATTCATATGGAAACATATCACCTTTTCTTAATCCAATACAAATAAATTCACTGCGTAAATTGTCAGTGTCATTCATTTTGCCTTAACTGTATGACATTTACGAAATGAACTGTAAAAGATTTTAGGTTATCCAGATGTCTCTCTCCTGGCTTTCCTTTTTGAGCTAACAAACCAAATCCATATTACTGCTGTCACTTCATATAAAGAAATGCTAAACAATTAGCACATTCAATAAAAAAACTAACAAATCAACAAAAATGAAACATAACTGAAATTAAAGTGGTTCACAGTAGAAATCAAGATCATATTATTGTCTTTGAAATTCTAATTTGATAAGTATTTACTAAGTAATTATATCTGGTTTGTTTAAAGTTGAAATCTCAAATATTTTTCATAATCTTTCTGAAAATACTTTATTTACTATTTGAGAGAAAACATTTTAGTAAATATTCTGTGAAAAATAAAATCTTTAACTTGGTGATGTTTTCTAGATTAAGTCAATACCTCAAGCTTCCTGTCAGCTGTTTGTATTTCACTTCAGGCAGTTAAAAGAAACAATTCTGACTGGTAGTGACACTTCCAAACCTCAGTACAGCACGGGCTTGACAAGACTTCTGGGAGACCTAATCTCAACTGTTTGCTATGCCCACACTCATTTTCTATATTATCATTGTCTCTTACCTCTTTTTTTTTGTTTTTCAGCACATTCTGGAATTTGGACAACTCCTTCTCCTGCTCTGCCTTAATGCGCTTTGCTTCATCCCGTAAGCGATTCGTGTGCTCCTGCTCCAGGCGCTCGATTGTCTGCTTCTGCTGCTTTTCCAGGTTCTCTATCTCTTGATCATACTGTCGCTTTTTACTCTGTAAAAATAATTTGTCACCTTTTTTTTTTTTAGAAAGCTAAGTTCTGTTAAGTGAAGTGCTGTGGCACAGCAGGGAATGGCTGTGATGGACTGTTGTGGCAGTCAAGCCCCAGCACAAGTTGGGCACCCCACAATGGAAAATACTGCCTTTTATGTATAAGTGAAGGCTAAGCTAAAGCAACCTTGGCAGG
The DNA here is from genome assembly GCA_013397795.1 of Orthonyx spaldingii. Lineage (NCBI taxonomy): Eukaryota > Metazoa > Chordata > Aves > Passeriformes > Orthonychidae > Orthonyx > Orthonyx spaldingii. Next base: position 3,592,053 of record VZTJ01002933.1, on the reverse strand, counting down.
AAACACCTGATTGCTGTTAGCACTATTCTGCCTGCTCCATGAAGATGTTGTATTTTAAGAGCACCAAAATGCAGAAACTCACTGTCATTTCCTGTTCAAAACGTCTGTACATCTGCTCTCGCTGCTGCAGCAGCTTATTGCTGAGCTGCTGTTGGGCTCTCTGCTCCTCTTTCTGAAGAAGTCTCAGCTCTCTGAGCTCTTGACGTCTAATGAGGACAAAGAACACTTAATACTGACAGGAACACAAAAGAAGTGGAAAATGACAAAAGACAAAAAGGACCATTGACAACTTTGGCCCACTAATACTAGTTTTGAAATAATTGTCTTAATATGAAACACTTTACATTCAATTCCACTAAAAAAAAGTAAATTAATCCCCAAATATAACTGAAATAAGATCATTAGCCCCCTTCTTTTATTCAAAGAAAAAAAAAATCAGCTGTTAACTTCTTGAAAATTTTATTTTTAGAAGCACTTACCGTAGAAATCGCATTTCTTCACTTTTTGAATCATTTTCAGTAACTATTTTTGAGGTGGTTACACTCACTTCTACTCCATCAACGACAAACTTCCGAGTTTTCTTTAACGTTTTCTTCTGCCTTCTAGTTTCCTAAATTAAGCATTCTTAAGTTATTATGTATTCATTTAAATTATATTGTTTTCCCCCCTTTGTCTTAATATTAAATTATATAAAATATTTCTGTGAATGTCTACTATATAGTAATCAGGAGTCCTCCTCACTTATTAAGTGCTTCACTAAACAAGTGAGAATTTGAAAAATTCCAATAAACTGAAACTTACTAGTAAAGAAAGCCAAACTGCAATTGATTATCCAAAGCATCAGAAGAAAAAGAATTAAGCTAGATAAACTCTGAAGAGAACTGATGCAGTTTTATTTTCAAGAGCTGAAGACAACTGCATTTACTGTTTGCTTTTGACCATGATTTCCCCAGTCACCAACAGGTATTTTATTCTGAAAACCACTTCTGAAATAGGATAGCAATTTACTCACCTACCTCCTTCTGCTTTGGACATAAACAAGTGGGTTTAATTTTTTTATTGATATATATTAGCCAAATATCATATGACAATCTTGCTGACAACTGGAGAGGTCTCAGTTGTCAGAGCTGTTGTTTCATTACAAGAGAGGGACCCCAGCTGGAACTGCATCATCTGCATTGTGTCAGGGTGACTGCAAACACCCTCATGTTTACCACTCCTATGCCAACCTGATTTTTTTGTTTGGTTGTCTTTTTAGGTTTGTTTTTCCTCCATTCAAGTCCACGTTACACAGTTACTACTCTAACATGGCTATATTCATATGAATACAAATATTACAAATAAAGTTGATAGTCTGGAATTTGCTTCCTCTGAATAAGCTCATTCATAGTGGCATAACTGCACGGACACTACAACCACAGGAAAACACTGACTGGAATAAACAAATCCAGCAGAATGTCTGCCTTGGGTCTGCCAAATCCAAACAGAGAGACAGAAGTGAGAGGAATTCAGTATAAGATTTGACATTCTAAGAGATTTCTGCCATTAAACAGGGACTCTGTGCATTTTGCTGGTCTTCTTGAGTATCAGCTCTGACTCACAACCATTCACAAATCTTCATGTTTAATATTGTTACACTTCTTGTTACAGGTTATGCAATTATGCAATACAGTAAGAAACTAATTTGCATAACTGCACAAAATCCAGACATTGTTGTACTGCGCAATTTAGAATACTCTGGTCTCTACAAAGCTTTGTATATATGTGCCTTACTGGTTTCTCCCTCAATACTTTTCTTTGTAGCAAAGGTAAAACTTGGAGATAATGTCAGGGTTACACTCCGATGAGATTTTATATTATAAAATATATGCATGCACTTACCTGTAAAGATATTGATCCTGTCTCTTTGTTTTTACTAAGGAAACTAGAAATGGACAAGTTCAAATCAATGCTGCTGTTATCAGCTGTAGAACCAGTGCCTGAATCCACATCATTTTCCTTCAAATTCTCTGATTCCAGTTGCTGTAAAGTCTCAGTATTGCTTTGATTATCTGTTTTGACCTTCTCATTTTCTTCAGTGCTAATACTAATACTGGGGACTGTAGTGACTTCAGAGTCATCAGCTTGTTCACTGACAGCATCTTGAAGCTTATTCTTCATTATTTCATCAGAGGTAACTGCTGGATGTTCTTCGTCTACCTGGATGTTGTTTTCCTGCATATTCTCAGGTCTGCACTCTCCCGAATTTAGATCCATACCAGTCAGTTTACCCACCAATGTATCAGGAATATCCTCAGGTTTGTTCTGTAATGCCTTCTCGTCTACAATGTCTTTTCCAGAGTCTTTGATCTTTGTTTCTTCCATGTTGTTTATATTACTGATACCCTCATTTTCACTTTCTGCCAGTTTCTTGTCTACTTCGATCACTTTATCTTGGCTTTCTGATAGAGTTTCTTCAGAGCTGATTATCTCATGGGCTTGCTTAGCCTGACTTTCCACTGGCTTATCCTCCAGCTCAGGTATTTTATCCCCATCACTGATGGGTGTTTCAGCAACAGCACCTATCTCCTTAATGTTGTCAATTCCATGCTTTGTTAGTTCCTTTTCTTCACCGGACACTTTAACTGTAGCATTAGGCACAGTTTCTGTAGCGGTGTCTGTTACTGCCTCTTTCTGAGCTTCACCTTTATCTTCCTTTTGCTCTGTATCTCTGTGTTCTGCAGGGACCTTTTCTTCCTCACCATCCAAGAGATCTGTTCTCTCCTTTTCTTCTTTTTCAGCAGTTTCCTTAGAAATGTCTTCTTCAGTTTCTAATCTATTTTCAGTTATAGGTACTGCTTGCAGTTTATCATCTTCTGTCAGTTCATTTGCCGTGGAATTTTCTTTCTCTATTTTTACATTAGGTTCATTCTTTATTTCCACATCAAGTTCTTCACCTCCTTTCTGGGGTTCTGTATCCTCAAGCATTTTTTCCAGGCTTTCTGTATTCTTTTCTGCTGGCACCATTTTGCCTTGCTCATCTTTACCAGTTGGCACAGAACCATTCTGCACTTTCACATCACTAATGGGAGTATCGTGTATGTTATCAGCTGTTTTCCTAAATTTAATGTCCTCAGGTTCATCTCCAGTTGTTTTATCCTCAATAGCATTACTTTCTGTTTTCTCAGAGAGAGATTCCAGGACAGAGGCATTCTGTGAAAGTTTATCCTCTTCAGAACTGGCAATACTAAGGTCAGAGGATGCACGTTTCTCTGCAGGCAATTGCTAAAAAATTAAAGCAAGAAAAACATTTAATCATTTCGTAACCTAATCAAAGTTTCATGGACGAATACTTGAACAGAGATCAATATTGTATTCACATGCAGTTATATGAATCTGATAACCTCAGAGTCCTTCCCTTGGACTATCACAGAACAAGCACATGAACTGCAGACAGGCTCTGAACAGAAAGTTTCAGTGTGATCATGGAAAAGGGATCGTGGTCACCAGCTACTCTTCAAGGGTCTTTTTCTTTTCACATTCCTTTTTTTTAATCAGTTCAGCTCCTCAACAGTCCCAGCTACAGCTGGATTTGAAAGACACAACTTTGTACCAGTGGGCAAGGAAGAAACGGTAGATTTAGTTAGTGCAGCACTGATAAAATGCAATATTAAGACTTTTCTCTACTTCACTTTGTGTTCTTTGCTAAAACTGCCCGAAAACGTTTCATCTGGTTTTAATAACATTGAAACCCCATTAAAATGATGAAAACCTCCAGCAGATCTGATTAAGTGGCAGTAGAGAACTAGAACAGAAACAGTTACCTCATTGCAGAAACTGCCGCTGCCAGCATATGAATGAATGTTATCAGATTCCATAGAGACATCCAAAAGAATATAGTAATAAAGCATCATTTTAACCACAATTGCCCTTTCACTCTTCAAAGTGATTGTGATATCTGTCTGCCTGTATTTACTCTTAGAACCCTGTAATTTGCAGATCAGGGTTTGATTTGCCATGGGGAACATTCTAGGTTAGCTGTTGCAGTAAGGTCAGGTTCAATTGTGCATTTCCTACCTTAAGGATTTCTCAAGCATACAGAAAACAATTGCTGTTAAGTCAAAATTGCATTTAAAATATTTCTTCATGTCATTGTTCTGGAAGTTTAACGTTGATCTCCCAGGAGTGTTTAAAACTACCCCAGGTAAGTAACGTGAAGGCCTCTACCTCACACTTTCCTACAATGCTGCTTGTGAGATACTTGACTGAGTCCCAGGGTGGACCTTACCCCAGTCTTCCTGGGATGGATGCTTAGCAGCTTAGAAGCAGAAGGAGGTCGTGGATGATCCACAGGAGAGGAGCTGGTGGGAATGCACGTTTGGAGAGCATGGGGTGGACTGGGAACATGGTAAGAAGGCTGGAGACATGAGGAGCGTGCTGAGGGGCGAGGAGGGAATGGAGGCTCCGGCTGGGGACATGAGGAGGGTGCTGAGGGGCGAGGAGGGAATGGAAGCTGCTGCTCAGGCACTTGGCTTCTCCAGCAGTGCAGGGAACAGCAGCTCTGAAGGGCACAGGGAGCACATAGCCTGGGCACTCTGCAACCTGCACCCCCCATCCCTGGGCATCACGGCTTTCCCTCTGAGCAACCACACTCACGCTGTAAGATTCTTAAAGCATCTTTAGAACTACATTCATTATAACATAAGTGGTTTTTGCCTTTTCGTTGATAGTCATGCTGTAAAATCACAAACTTAGTTTACAGCATAATAGTCAAATACCTTTCTTAATCTTTTAAACTGTTTATGGAATACAAAGAAACATTTCTACATTCACTTAGTCATTATGATTTAAAATCATTTACATAAAAAGCAGTATCCTATTTTTAAAATATCACACATACATGTGTGTATATGAAATGTAGATGTTAGTCTTTATTAGCTATTTTTCATTAGTAGCTTTTAAGGAGTTCAAACATGCTACTTTTGAAATTGCTGACTACCTATTTTGTAATAAGATTAGAATATGTTTATGATGTCATTCTTAGGAGATTTGATGCCAGAGTTGGACTAATACATCCAAAACGGAATTCTCAGTGGGAAGTTGATGACTGCATATTTAAAAAAGTAAATTTTAAACTGACCAGAGAATTTTCTGTTTCTTCTTCTTCATCCTCATCTTTACCATCTTCAACTTCTTCTGTAACTTCAGCCTTAGCTTCTGCAATCAATTCTCTTATTGGTTTATTTGAAGTAACAGTAACAAATGGATGCTTGTGAAAACAAAAAAAATAAGCACAATATTAAGTGATGACTTCATAGTACATAGTGGGAAAATCATAACTTGAAAGAAATATAACTTCAGAGAAGTGTTACTTTGGTTCTCTCACATTTGAAGATTCACAATTAACATTAATCATAACTGTCCTACTGTGTTTTTTCTGCAGAAGTATTAAAATAAAAACATTTGTATTCAAATATACTGTATAAGTAGTCTAACAAACTTGCTAAAAATACAAATGATTCATTTATACTGACCTTTTTCACAATCCAAAGAATAGAAGTAGAAAGATTTTTAAAAAGGTTATTTTTCCTGGAATTAAGTTTCATTTCAGTTTCACAGTTAAATTACTGTTGACAGCTTTATCAAGAAAATATTCTTTCTAGAAAAAAATGTGCTTTGTCTTTACAACTCTTCCTAACACGAACTAGAATTCTACCTTTTTCTTCAAGAGCACACAGGTACCTGTTCCTCTCCTACTGCCTGAATCTTCTTTGTCTGCTTGGCCCTGCTGCTTAAATCTATTCAGCATGTGCCAGATGGATTGTGGATAAAGCAAATGGGTGCTGACGTTAAACACAATCAAATGTACCTGGTCACATCTATTCCTGTTCAGCTGTTCTGCAGTGACAGCATTACAGAGGAGGGCTGAGCACTAAAGCTTTTAAAACACCTGTCAGCAACTGGCTACAGACGTAAACAACTCCTTCATCCATTTTAAGTATCAAAGTATAATTACTGACACAAAGTAATTAGCTATGTTACAGCAAAATATGTTAAACTAATAACCTGACCTGCACTTGGTATCATCAAATTTTACCAAATAAGGATCAATTCTAAAAACAGACTGTGGGCAAACACTTAATTTGAAAATATTTAAGTAGTTATTATAATATTGCTCTGCTTTTAAAAAATACAAAATATGCCTGCCTTTAAACAACAGTTCTGAACAATTAACTCTTCCTACCTGTAGGAGTTGAGTTGCACTCCACCTTGCATCTACATTCTTTTCCAAACATTTCTTCAGAAAATCTTTAAAATCTGATGACCTACACAACAAGCAAACAGGCAGTGGTTGTTCTTCTGTCTTAACATCAGGCTAGCATATAAACTGAAATATTCTTTAGCTTCACATGAATCTACACTGCAACTCCAAGTCCTACTATTGATTTAGGAAAACACAAAAAGAGTATAGGAATGCCAAGACCACTACAGCACAAATACAATCTTTAAAAGGTTTGTCCACTAATAGAAGAATTTACTTTTTGCTCTGCACTATTAATACACCTCATCTGCTATATCAGTAACTGAATCATGTGAAGATATAAAATTGACCAAATAGATAATGACTTTTAAAAATATTTTCTTAATAGAAAAATCCTTTAGTTTGCTTTCACCCAATCTTTTTTTAGGTGGCCTTCAGGTCTGTTACTACCTTTGTAAAAAAAGCCATTTTACATACATTTTAAGGCAAAACCTGTAAAATACTTCTGTATAAAAGCTTCTATACAGAACTAAAAATGACCAAAAAAAAGAGTTCCAATTTGTAAGAATACATATATATGTATATGCACATGTACAAACATGTATAGGGTATGTATGTACCTGCCTTAATGCATAAGGCTACACACAAAGTTCCACAGGGCCATTCTCATCAAGTTTAGCGAACAGACAACTTGGCGTGCCTTGTACTCAAATTGGGGTGGAAAAGCTGTCAATAAAATACAAACCATTTTGAAGGCTGTGCCAATGTTGGTGGATCAGATTTTGCGATTTTCAGCAGCACTCGCATGGGATTTAACTCGTGGTGAGGTGGCTCTATTTGAGCCATTTCTATTAAAGTAATGCCCAGAGACCAGATATCAGCCTTGTAATCATAAGGTCTGTCTTTAGAGGTCTCACACATTACTACTTCTGGAGCCATCCTGCAAAGAGAGCAATGAAGTTCCAGATTAGGAAATGCTTTCTGATCTGTTCTGAGCACAGTTCTAAACACAGACATTCACTGCAGCATTTCCAAAAGCACATTCTACCTCCAGTATATTTACACAGTATTTACCAAGCTTGTAATATCAAAATTAAAAGTAACATTAAGATACTAAAAAGTCAGCAAAATAGTGCACTTACCAATATGGTGTACCAATAAAAGAGTCTCTTCTTTGTATTGTTCTGGTGTTTTTAGCTGATACTCCAAAATCCGCTTAAAGCAAACAGTAAAATACTATTAACGGGGTGCTGGAAAACATGCTACATTTTTTTTAGTTTACAATTGTCTTTTAAAATGGTATATGTTCCAGAGCAAACATTCTACAGTATTTAAACTTCAAACTGAGATGAAAATATTTGTGTTCTGATAGCCGAGTGCCAAGGTTTTATAGCATTTATAATAAAAGATCTTGAATAAAATTTATTCTGCATTTCTAAAAAAAATCCCAAGCCATAATGCTACTGTTCGGCCATGTGGCACAAAAGCAAAATATGTATTTACTGTAGGAAAAAGTGCATTAAATTAATTAGAAATTTCTTTAGCCTATGAAGTGTGTATTCATCAAACATGGCATCAACTATCTCATTAATTCAACAACTCATTAAATTTTTAATTTCAGGACAAATTTTCATGAAGTTACATTTTCCCTTCATCTTACACGTTTCTTTCCACATGATTTTTCACTTCATAATAAATATCTGAAATCTTGCAAATGCACCTTTCATGTAATATATACCCAAAAACCCAACTTTACCTCTTTGCAATTACTTGTCTGTAAAGCATTACCTCTCTCACTTAAAAAAACATGACATTTAAATGCATGTTATATGCTTATTGCAGACGTAGTTTTGTTAATGAAGATCTAGAGCTTAGAGCAAAGGGACAAATAGCCATATGTCACCATCTTTAATCTGCATAAAATTACCTGATGGGCTCAATACCTGAAAAGTCTAATTTTGCTCTGTGGAAAAAAAAATCAGGACTACAAGCTATTGGTTCAAATGCAAAAACTGAATTTTTCAGGGACTACAGGTATTGAAATAATAAAACTCATATCCACATAAAAATAAAATGCAGTGAAAAAAATTTACTTGCCATTCACACTTCTGTAAAACAGAATTACCCATTTCTTTGTATAACAGAATCCAAATGCAAGTAGTTTATAAGGAGTAAAATGCTCCTTCAAAGGATGCTGTACATTTTTCAGAACTAAATCAAGTCTTTTTTTAGAAATCTTAATTAGCAAACCTGAATGCATCACCAAATGCACGTGTGGAAGAAATCTCCCTGTGGTCTGAACTGTTAAGTAGAATCTTGACAGCCTGCAAGATGCTGTGCACCAGCTAAGCTTGACAAAATCTTAAAATAGTTCCAAGTCTGTATGAGGAGAAGCCAGGTCATGTGAGGAAATGAACTGAAACAAATTACTCTCTCTGACCATGAGACTCCTGCTATGATCTGTGGTTTTTTTTACAGCAGTGCCAAGAAACTAAGACAGTGGTTCTACTGCATTTAAAAATCAGGCCTATGACCCCAATTGCATCACTAAATGTTCAGGCTTCGAAGAAAAGCTATTCCAGTAAAGTAACACGTACTCTGCAGACTACAAGAAAGCCAGATGCAAGGATTGTGTGTACAAGCAATGATCTTGTACAAGGGGATCCATGGAAAAGCACAAATACACTGAACTGATCAATACAGCAAAGCAGGTTCTTAAATATTCTCAGTTTCTTAACAGAGAAGGTGCACGGTACCTTGCTGATTCTGTGATCGATACGCATTAGGCAGGAGATATATTTCTGAATTTGGACATATCTTACTTACATTTAAAAGGAATGTCTGTATCAAGGCTGCAAATTCAGAGCCCCAGTTCCCTGTGGCAATATTCTGATTCTCCTTACCTTTGCCCTCTGTGCATCCAAAGAAACACAACTGATCACACACCATGCAGAGGCAAGGCTTTGAAACCTGAGCACGAGCGGGGATGTCATGGAACTATGCCATGGGTAGAGCCACTGTAAAGGCTGACAGCTTATACACATTTTCCCCAGAAACAAAGTGGATCCAGATAATTCCTGCCCTTTCCTGGCTGAATGAAGGGATGCTATTCATCACCAGCAGCCCTTTGTCAGTTCTGCATGGAGAAATCCTCATCAGAGTAAAAACATGGTGACTGCTTAAATCAAGATTTTAAAAAGCCCAGAAATCAACAGTAGTAAGCTTGTATTAATTTTATTCCAGACTGTTTCGTCTTAATTTCAGTGCAACAAACAATTGAAAAAGGCATGGGAAAACTAAGCTGGGTAATTAAGATTATTACTTTTCTCTCAATAAAGGAAGAGACAACAGTGCAAGGTACTGCTTTTTGGTGATCGTGAAGAATGTTCCTTTTCCAAACTAAAAACTTCAAAGAGAAGTTCTGATGTTATCACAGTAAAGGTAAGTATAATCAGGAACTTTATATATATATATATATATATAAAAGAAACAGTAAGATGTATGACTTCTATCTGTGCTGATTTTGAAGTATGAAAGATGTGACAAGTACAGTCAGGATATTTGCTCAAGTTTTGCATTTTTTTTCCCTTGATAGTACCAAACCACTTGCTTCTGAAAAACCTCTTATGGCTAGATTGATATTTCAGTAAGTGAATACTGAACTTTGACAAACTACAGCCTAAGGAATATACAATTGAAAAACCATGCCCAGTTCCAGGAAAGACTTTTATTTGCAACATGCTTACCTAGTTTAATGTCTCCATCTAATGTGAAAAGAATATTGCCAGCTTTTAGATCTCTGTGGATGATCTTATTCTCATGCAAGTAGTTCAGTGCTTCCAATGTCTGCCTGCACACCACTTTGATCTGTGGCTCTGTTAATGGCCTTTCAAGCTCTACAAGAGAGAGACAGAAATAATCACAACATTTTTGCATTTCACGTTGCGTTCATAGCAAACACTGTAGTAATATATGGGAAAACTAATTAATCTGACAGATTCTAAGCATCACATGTCAGAAAAAAATTCTATCTTAGAATATTTGCTCCTTCCAGTAAAGATTTCATTCCTTGAACCCAACTGCCTTCTCATTATGAATTATGTATACCTACCTATCTGAACTGTGAAAAAGCTACATAGTTCAGAGAATGGTTCTTTTGTGTGGTACTTATAGATGCTAAAGATCAGGTCTTATATTTATTGGTATTAGCATTCACCTAACTTGAGGAATAAGCACAGAAAAACCCCTATCTTTAATGCAGATGCAATATAAAGAATTATCACAATGTAATTTGGAAGGTGGCAGTGGAAGGGGAAGAATGAGATCCTGAAAACAGCTCATACGGATTATATTATGACAACAGAGAGCTCCACAACCAGAGAACAACTCTTCACTTTCACTTAAAGGATTGAGACAAAAATGTCCTTAGAAAAGTAAATAAACAATTTAAAAATGAAAGATACAATTGTAAACAGTAATTTTTAAACCCTAATATTCAAAATATAGCACACCAATTACATAAATAGTTGCATATCAAAACAATACACATATGAAACAAGTCTTACAGTATATATTATCATTTTAAGGTATTAGAATTATCAGTTGAAACAACTTACTTACCCAACATTACTGCATCTACCGCTCCTCCTGCACAAAATTCAATCAGGATCTGTATAAAAGAAAAAGAAAAAAAAAAAAACAAAACAGAAATTAGAAATTAAATAGTTCCTCTGAACTGAATCATTGATTAAGGGAGAATTATTGGGAGATCAGAGTTTCAGACTATTTGGCCTCAACAAATTATTTTACTAGCCTGCAAAATATTGGTACTGTTACCCAGCTAAAAGTAGGGCTGTGCCGCTTGAGCAAATTATTTGAAAAATGCCTCGAGACCCTCAGACAAAAGTTTTAATCCAAGTATAAAATAGCATAATAAAACTTATAAAACATAATGACACAGGCAGCTTAAACCTACTCCTTGTAATGTGATTTACACAATCCCTGCAAACTCATTTCTCGGTTATTAAGCTCTACTTCTATACTATAATCTCTCTGACTAAAAAGTCCAAGAGCTAAATGATTTTTCAGTAGCTGATGCTATCTCCTATATTGTTTCAGATGAGATGAAAATACGGAAAAATACTCTTAAAAGCTACAGAAAATTACCAAGTTCAGATGTTTACATTAATTTTCCTTCATTTTCATTCATGCCTACAATACATCAAGGCCTTTATCTCAGAATGTAATAATACTAGAATAACTCCATCTTCAGTTCTGAGTTTCCATTTGAAACAAAAATATACTGCAATTATTTTAGAGCGCAAACTATGCTGATATGAAGGAAAGAAAGAATATACACAAAGGAGAAAGAGGGAAGACAAAGGGAATGAGGAGAGCAACAAAGAGAAAATGTCATCCAAGATTGATATCCCACTCTTCCTTAAGTGTTTTTTTCCTTTAATTTGAACTTTAAACATTAAATTATAATCTTCCATCTGACAGCTAAGGAGTCTTTCTTGTCAGAACCTCAACAGTCAATATTCTTGGAAATAGTATGTTATTTTTTTTCTGTGGAGTAATTTTAAAATCAGAGTATAATTGCCCATGAAACAGGAAACCTCAATATATACCTTGTACCACAACACTTATATATACACCACTTACGTCACATATACTTAAAATTATTATTGTAATTAATCTCCACAACAATGGTACCAACAAATGTATTATATAATGCAACTCTGCAAATCCTGTCAACATTATTCCATTTATATACTTCCATGTGCCAAATAGGTAAGTGTGGGAAATTGTACATAAAGAATTTATTTCTCTAAAATTTGTTGTTTGGTCTGACAAAAGTCTCTTTGCTAGAGAAATCATATTTCTAAACTTGGAAAGCAAAAGTGTATTTAATGTCCAACTATCATTCTTCTCTTTTTTCCCCCAATTAAATCCTGTTTATTTACCACATCATTATCCTTGTGGCTTTCAAGTCCTTGCATTTCACTGTAACTATGTAGCTACAATTTTATTTTCAAAGTATTTAAGTCTATCTTTATTCTGCCAGTGAAGCCTACCCACTCAGTTTCATATTGTGCCTCTATGCATACTTGCTTTCATGCTGACCTTTATGCATAGAAATTTTTTCACTATTCCACTGTTTTATATAATATTTTACTTTGCACTGAAATCACCAGGTTTTGGGCTCAGTAACATGAATGCGCATCGGGAAACATGGTATTACACTTCCACCATTTGCTCAAGGGATAAAGCTTATTTGGAAGACTCCCAGGAGATTTTCCTTTACTTGTTTTAGGTATCTTTTTGAAGTATAAATTCTTAAAAAAAACCCAAAAAACATATATTCTTTGTACCATTCCAAAACCACCTATAAATATTGCACTTAACATCCTAAAAGTACAAACTGTATTGTCACAGCTAAAGCTATCCAAGCAAACACACAGGATGTAGCACAGCAGTGATGTGCAGTCCTATGAGTCCCAGACTGCACATCAAGGTACAAATACCCAGGGTTTAAGTAAATTAATTATGGTTCAAGTCCTGGTAAACTGTCCTTCCTGGGAGTGCCAATAAACTCACTGGCATCTAAAGTACATACTTCACAGGCTGACCTTTTCAGCATATTATTTATTTTTCAGGTGTGGATTCTGCACCTCACTCTAATGTAATTAAAATCTGAGTCCTGCTGTTACAAATAAGCACCAGCTGAGAACTCTCTCAATACACCAAAATGAAATGCTAATTTCCACATTTCAGATTCAAACCCCTGACCAAATGACTCAGCACAGCACAATTCAACAGTGACAATTTCCTAAGTCATACTTACAATTTACAAATTAGTTTTGAAACTAAGTAGTTATCCCAACAGTGACAACTCAGATGAAATCTGACTGATAAATGACATTTTGAGAAAGAAAACAGTGTAATTTCCATAACCTTTTGAAATAAGCTAAAACATTTAGGAAAAATACCTACCCACAGATTGTTTTCATAGTAGAAAGCATCTAGGAGCTTGACAATATTAGGATGATCACAGGATGCTAAAATATCAATCTCCACCATGTAATCTTCAAGTTCTTCTTCTGATTTAGTATCTATCACCTTTGCAGCAGCCAGAACTTTCGTTTCTTTGTTCTGAGCCTGTAAAAGAAAAATCACAGCAAACATGTACATGAATTTCACCAGACAATTAGCACAGAAAAAAAACCCCCATAAATAAAGCAACCCTCTCTCTTGACACTTCTGTACAATTTTCCTGCCTCTAGTTTCCTTCTCTACAAAAAGAGAACACCTGCATGTTAGAGAGGAGATAAAATCTAGTAGAAAAAGACTTTAACGACTTTTCTCGAGGTCAAGAAGCAATGAAAGACAATGTAAAAATACTTAATTCTCATCACCTTTAAACCGCCATCATGCAGTCAATAGCTCACGATACCTGCTGCCTTACTAAGGTGAAGTTTTGTGCTGCTCCTGAAACACCATCTATTAACACGTGTACAAAGGAGCCTCTACCCTCTATTTCTGCCCTGCTGACTCTCCCCACATTGTGGCAGCACCGCTGCTCCCAAAGCCACACCGAGAACCAGATCCTCCCCCAGGAACCAGCAGGTCGCTCCTCTTCAGCCAGGGGCTGTATGCAAGCTCCCGGCTCAAAGAGCTGCCAAGCCATCATTAGTTTGTCTGGGCATTTTGCTCCCTTTGCTTCAGCAGCCTGGGAGCACTCCCGCAGAAGGGATTCATGGAAGGTGGGGCACTGGAAATGCTGCCAGCCTCTACTTTATTACTTCTCACCAACAGCCCAGGGACCTGGTGCTGCTGCAGATGTGGACAACTACAGAACAAGTAAAACAAGCAAAGGGAAAGCAAGACTTTGGGTACCCAAGGAAAAGAAAAGGCATTTCTGCTGTGCATCTAAGTATTCTTTGGCTTTTTTCAAATATAAGAAATTACAGACAATTCGGGTGACTTATTTAAATAGCAAAACGTTTCAGAAACCAGGAAATACTACTTATTCACAGAATACTGCTGAAACCTAATCATAAGGATTATATACACTATCTAATAATTCTCTTGTAAGTTATGTTTGAAGGAACACTCAATTCCAAGCTGCAGCAAGCTTTAAACAAGGTGTATTTTTCTCAAGCCATCATAAAACCACTGTTTTGTCAAGTAGTGACATTTCCAGTGGTTATCTCTGAACAAAGGAAGTGCAGGACTGAAGTCTACTTCACCCATTGTATGTGAAGACCATGAAACAAAGTCCTACATTTACTCCACTGAGTTTCTGACATTCAGTTGAAATTAAATGGCAAAGAGGGACACAGCCTCTCTCCAAAGCAGCAAAAGACAAGGACCTGCAGGGGCAACTCCAACTTCTGATGTGAAGCGTCACAAGGTGGTTCATCCTGTCTCTCTGCTGGTGTGAATTATGCATGGGCTCAAACCTATTTGGCTTGATCCCAGGACAGAGCAAAAATCCCACAATCTGAGCTTTGTTACCTAAGGACTTTATACCAGTATCAGACAAAAGCTGGTATCAGACAGCAAGAAAGGATTCTTAAGAATAATTTCAGAGCTCTAAATATTATTTCTTGCACAGCTATAAATAATTCTCAATGTGGCAAAAGATAATAAAATATTTAAAGATAAACATTTATATTAACATTTAGTAAAACAGCAGTAACAGCAAAACACACTTAAAAAGCATAGTCCCAGCTGATTCATCTCATGTTGAGGGTAAAGGTTTTCCATTACATTTCTTTTTATCTCAATATTCTTTCCAAAACAAAAAACAACCAAATCTTCCCAACCTCAATATTTGCCCTCTCATGTTTAGCAACAAAGATAAGGAATCTGTATAACATCATTTGAAAACCAACTACTGAGAAGTTTTCCAACACACATTCTAATAATAAAAAGGAAAAGGTTTGCTTAGTAACGCAAACAACATTTGTTTTGGTTTCATGCTTTGTAGCAAAAATGAAAGACCAACCTTCCTATTCTAGAGCTGCACTGTAAATTAAACACGAAAAGTGAAACAGATGTCTGACCGCAACAGAATGAGACTTGGTAGCTTTACATGTGCAGAAAAATGGTTTTAAAAGCACCTTTTAAAGAACTCCATTTTTAACTGGAAATGTACTTCTTTGAAACATGCATGGCCACACATTCTTCGCTGCACCCTAAAGGATACTTTAAAAAATAAAGCTGAAATTCATTTTTACATGGATTTGCTTGTGAACTATATAATGGCAATAATATTTTGCTTAAATAAAACATCTACATCAGGTAACAGATGTTACTGCTTTCAGATGCAGTTTCACCTTTGAGCAAGAAAGGCATTGCCAAGTTAGTGTGAATGATTACAAGCTCGGGAGTTTGCTGCATTTACAGCATATATTGTTTTTCTCTATTGACAGAACACTTTGTATTTTGACTTTCTCCCAGATCCTTTTGCTTGAAGTAACTAGAAATCTGCTTTGAGTAAGTTTCTATTACTTCCTCCTTGTGGCAGCTCTATTAAAACACCTCACCACAAACTAGGAATTATTATAGAGACAGTGTGATTATGAGCATCTTAACAATTATAAACAAAACAAATGTCTGCATTTGTTCTGACTTAAAATAGTAAAATTTTGTAGGTCTAGATCCAGACTTCTTTTCTAGCTCTTAAAATAACAAAGCTTTAGAATTAGCATATCTCCACTGGGGATTTCTGAGGACTGGTGAAACATTTTAAGTATACATCAAGTTACACCTGAAAAAAAATTATATCTTTTAAAGTTCTTTTTGACTACGGTATTAGTCATCTCCACCCCACAATGCACTCTATAAAAAATACCCATCTATTTGACTTACTGTAAGAAACGTGCTCTTTTGAACTGTGTAGGAAAGGATTTTACTGTTCATGCATAAGATTTATGAATCACTGTACTGTACAGAGAAAGAAAAACCTCTTTGGATTAGGAGGAACAAAAAGCACTTGCAACTTTGTGTGGGCATGTTTGTTTTTTCTAAACTTTGGCTGAAGTCTTTCTTCTTCCACATAACGTTCTCCAAAGGTCAGAGCCAGTGCAAAAATGATTGTGCAGACGCAGTCTCAATTTGCACACGGAAATTCTGCATTTGGGTACCCCAACATTTAAAGTCAAGCTATCATTTACATTGCAGGATATATTTTGAAAGGACTGAATGTCCAAATAGCTGTAGCCGAGCACTTTCTTCCTCTATTTTAGCTCTCAACTACCAATTCAATTTATTCCAAATGCTCTGCTTAAATACGTTTTATTTTGCTTCCATGATTAAGTGACTTAAACCTCAGTCCTATGCTAAAAAATCCAAACTGGCATTTTCAGTGGTTATGTGGAGGCAAGGAAGAAAGGGCTAGAAGAATTCATTAACAAAATTTGATCTTTTCAAAAGATACATATATAACAGATGAAAACCAAATTGGAATAACTCATTTCCTCAAGATCTGGCTAATGCAAGATGACATGGATATTATTAACTATTACATGCAACAACACACAAATATTGCGATTCTTTCGGTGAAACTCCTATTTGGATTATGTACTGAAGGATACTACACAGACATTTTAACTTAAGAAGAGAGACTGCACAAGGAAATAACAAGCTGTATGTTACAGCATGGTCCTTGCAATGGATGGCACAGTCTCGTCAGCTGTCAACGCATAGAAAAACACACTTAATTCTAAGTTAAAGTACTTTGATAAAGATGGATTGCACGCTTGTATAGAATAAATCATCTTAAAAATTACAACTTGCAAATTAATTTGTCTGAACATACATCCCTTACACTAGAATGGCAAAATACATCTAATGCACAAGTGTTGCACAAATCTGAAAACATCTCAAGAAGAATAACAATTCCACACAAAACCAGGACCTACAAGTATGTGAAATTAGTGACTCCTCCCTAACAATGTTGGATTTATGCACAGTATCATGTAACTAAATGTAAGTTCTAGAGGCAGAAGCTTTGTGAAGAGACTGACAGCAGAATATTAAAAGGCAGGTTTACTATCTGGGCACCAGGCCAAGAAGTTGCATATTCCCAGCCCTGGACAGCAGGGAGAGCAGAGCCACCGTTCCAGAGTAATAGGATTACAGCTCAGAGATAACACACAGCCTTTCATCTTCTGATGACCAATATGAAGTTTCAGCTTTGGTTGTGAAGAGCTGTTTCAGTTTCCTATTGCCAGCAAACGCTTCCTTCCCAACTGTGCATTTCCTCTGCAATGCAGCTTTAAAAATTAAACAATATTTACAAATGAAAAAAAGTTAAGTACATGCTTTGTCTCCTGTTCAGCCAGCCAGGAACAAAGCTGAGATACGAGACAGAAAATTGTTCATCACCTTTCCTCCTGATGTCTGATCGCTTGTGAGATGTTACATAACCCCACTGCATGTTTTGCAGGCAGCAAAACAAATCAATTAAGAAGCTTTTCCTCTCTGACTCACTCTTCTCAACAAAACCATACAGCCATAATCACAGATCATCAAAGTTGTCAAAAGGGGAAAAATATGCACATCCCTATTCAGCAAAAGATGTTGTTCCCACATAAAAAGCTCCGCTTTTGTGTAAACTTGGGATCCTCAGATCTAGCTCCATGTAAGTTTTCTGATGGTGCCTGGGTAATCAGTACTGAAAAGCTGGCCTTGTACAACACAAAGGCAGGAGCTGTTTTTCTGAGCTACAGCAAAGCAGAGATTTCAGTCTTTCTTAAAACATATGAATTAAGGAAAAAAAATTGCTCTCATTTTAAATTTTAGCAGCTTTATCAAATAAAAATATAAGAAGCAGAGTGGCCTACTGAAACAACTACAGTGGACTTTGTTTTGTACAAGTTTCCTATACTGTATTTAGCATTTAGCATTTTGAAACTAAAAAAAAATTCTGCATGATTCACCAGTATCAAGTGTTCAAACTTATTTTCAAAAACATAGCAAGGTGTCCTTTATCCATGAATTTTAGAAAAGAAGTCTACCTTAGTCAGATCAAAGGAAGCATTAATTCTAACACTAAATGTTAAAAAATGTAATTAAAAGTAACAGCTTGAATTCAAGAGCAAATAGCTACTTTTGCAATACTAAAGCCCAATTTTAACGATAAATCACAAGTTCAGCCAATGAAGAAGATAGCAACCTCCATAGATTTCCGGAAATTAAGATGAGCCAGTCATTTCAAAGAAGTTGTTATTCTGCAACAGTCTTCACTGCATGATGTCTAAAAGTGCAGTAGTAATAAAATTTTTTTAAAGGAGATAATTTCAGTTTTTCATTTAATTATAGATATGGTTGGCCTAAGGAATTAAAAAACAGCTAACTTCAGTTGTACCTGCTGAAATTTGTTGAAATGTCTGTTACAGAAGATCTATTCAAAAGATAATGAAAGGACAGCATCTCCCAAAGAAGATGATACACCCTTGAACTACAGCTGATCAGCCAAACATTTTCCCAGCCTGCACAATGTATTACAGCCACCCTACTATACAGCTTTTTCTGCTTAAAAAGAAGTTAATTAAATTCAGTTTCGCTGTTTAATGCCAGGGGGAAAAAAACCCAAAACCGAAATAGAAATACAGATAAAAGTGCCTCTATTTCCTACAAGCAAATGCTATCCCTAAGAAAGTGGAGGCCAGGGTTCAACCCCGACTGCTGAAGCATCTTTATGATCCTGTGGTCTTGTGCTGCCTTTGTGGCTATGCTCGTTTGGGAGCTGTTTCCATGACAACATCACTCGTTTAACATTATCCTTGTACTTTGTACTTACTGTGGTTCTTCTGCTTCCTCCACAGTTGGTTTCTGAGGATTCCACAAGTTATTTTTGGGAGTGGTATGAAATACAATTCTCACGTTTAACCTCATGTTTCCCGCTAAGTATTCTCATTAATTCTGTGGTATTTTGCGTACTAGCTAAGCACAGTTCCTATACTGATTGCACATATTTTGTGCCACTGAAATTAGAAGCAATACTTATATTCATCTTTGAAAAGTACACGGGCTGAACTGGCAAATATGTGCAATATAACTGAAACAATCCTTCAGAGTAAACATAACAGAGGAGAGGCTATCCGACATCAGCATAGTTCTTATTTCAGCAAATACATTTAAAACACAGAATAAAAAATAAGAAAAAAATTGCTAAATACTGGCAAGAAGAAAACAGCTACGCTGTTCTATAATAACACATCTCATTTTCCCTTCTCTTGCTGCCTGATGGCTTTCATAAGAGCAACAGGGAAAATCAGCTGACAATATTGGGAAAACATTTGTAACTAAAGCATTAGGGGGTGTCAGAGGTATAAAAGTGCAAAGGAGTGGTATTTTTTCCCTAAATTCAGTTATAATAACTGTACATCCTACTTGCTAAAGCAGTATTAAAACACACAATACTGCATTACAATCAACTCCTAAACTTGAGAAGGGGGAGGTGTGACAAATTGAGATTTATCCCTGCAGTGCTAAGCTGCTTTGCCGCTATCTTTCCCCTGCAGAGGACACTAAGAGTTGCTGGAAGAGGTTCTCAGTTTTATCCAGCAGCAATGTCAGCCCCAAACTAACTTAAAACTTCCCAGGAAAGACAGTAACACAGTGGATCTTCATCTTGGATTACAAACATCCTACAGTTATTTATTTGGTTTTATGTCATTAGAAAAAAACCCAACATAATGCTTAATGCTTACTAATTTACTTTAGTGACTACAGTTGAAAATTCAGTCTATTCCAGTAATAAACACACTTTTATTTCAAATGACATAATTGAGAATGCCTCCATGAAACAATGTTATCAACAAGTAATTTTTAATCAAACCATAATTACTAACTTTAGCTCTTCACTAGAATTAAGACAAACAACAAGTCAGAGTTGAAGCTATGTACAGACCGTTGTTCTATCAGAAAATTATCCTGCTGCCAGGTTGAGAATTTTATTATTTGCTTTTGGTAGTTTTATGATTTGTCTGAACATAGGACTTGAGAAACCTCCGAGTCCTTCACCTGGGAACATTCTGTTGTAATCTTGCTTCTAATCATTTAACATCTGTAACGAGCTTTAGTTCACTGGAGCTCAGAGCCAGTGTGACTCTTGCTAACCCCTTTTCCCAGGGAGACGTTTGGAGCTGTAAAAGCTCATTCTGGAGCCTTCTGCAGACAGAGACACCAGTCTCTTGGCTTCATGCAGCACAAAGTCATTTTGTTTACTCACACTTTGCAGACTAGTGTACATCCACAGATGTACAAGTATCAATCTAGTACACTCCTTTTTTTTTTTTTTCTTTTTTTTTTTTGGTAGATAGAGTGGTTCGATCAACCCACAGCTCCTCAGAGTTAGGTTATGAAACAAAACTGGGATCTGCTCTGCCCAGAGCTTTTTAGCCAGATCAGATGCAAGATGGCTACAGCTGTTTGCTGACCCAGCACAGCCATTCATGATGACAAAACAAGAAAAAAACAGTGCATCTGACTTGAGCATGGAAAATTCTGTCCTTCCTAAATGGATATGAACAAGTCAACAGAATAATAAAGAAAGAAAAATGACAATTTCTTTGGACTTTGAGAAGCCTTCAACAAAGGCCTTCTGACATGTTACTAGGGAAACTACAAAATCATAGAAATGCAATGTGGCATAGTCATTAAGTTAAAAAAACTTGCTGTCAGAAAACTAAAGAATATTATTTAAAACTCTACATTTCACATAGCATAAGGAAGGCATTAAAAGACCTGCACTAAGATAATTTATTTTATGTATCTATTGCAGAAGATGATGGCCTATAGCAGATGTAACATAACTGTCATTTAAAGTGTAAACATCTTACTAGCTCAAATATGTGGGCAATTTGAGAAAAGGTTCTGTATAATTCGATACTGCAAGGTGAGCCATATTCAAATCCCACAATAAGGACAGCTAAACAGCCAGAGGGGAAAGATTAAGTTAAACAAGATGAAGCATCATCACCCCTTTTCATTCTTTGTCCTCCTAAAATGAACAGTAGTATGCAGTATACCTCATGTATTTTAAGGGAAAAATATAAACTATATAGGCAGCTTAAGATTCAGTGTTTTACAAAGAGACACAATTGTAGCAGAGGGAAAGGAAATGTGACTGCATCAATACCACACTGAAACTGGCAACAGCTCTTGCAAAACTATCAAAGCATATATTCTGTTGCTTCGTGCATACTCTAGTCTGTTAAATTGAAACTTCCTCTATTTCTGAAGGAGTAAAAGAAAGAAATAGAGTAGCTTTAGAAAGTTTTAACTAAAAAAGCTGTACATCATCATCCCTCACTTTTAAGTAAAATTGTTACAGAAACTAATTCATATTCTACTGAATAAAATTTAGAATTCTAGAGGGGACTTATTGGTTCCCTATGTACATATCTCTAAGGCAATCTAACAGAAATCAACTGCAAAGACAGCAACAATGACAAAGAAATCAGTAGAGTTACACTGGTGTCATTCAGTGCTCTGTAACATAAACTAGTTATTTTCAAGTCAGTCATACCATAATAAACTTTATTAATTATAAAATTCACTCTGCTAGTTGTACAGTCTATGATTTGCCAGTAGTTCCTCTTGTGTTGTAAATCCTGACCCTAAAGTTACACAGCACAAAATGAAATTTCAAAAGGTGCCTCACACAGCTGAGATGCGCTGGCTACTTTTGTGCTGCAAGTATGACATCTTAAGAGATGAGAAAGGGCCATCTCAGTAAACATTTGCTATCCCTTGACAACTGGTTATTCAAGTACCACAAAAATAGCATCGTGGGTTCTCTAAATGAACTTCATTCATATTCAGCACAGTAGTGGAATATGTTGCTTCTGATGCTGCCTTTCAAATTAACTGTTTGGTTTGTTGGAGTTTTTTTAATCGTTGAATTTAAACAACTAACCAATTATGAAAATTGACTACTCTGAGAAACTACATGAATGCCAATCCTATTACTTATCAGCAGATTTCAAAGGAAATTTTAATTTAGAAGCATGCTGCTGATGATATTTTTCAAATTCTCATGTTTTATGCACTTGCTGTTTGACATTTTACTGATTAGTGTAATTTGCTCAGAATTTACCTAGAATGCTACTGATAAACACAACGGGCCATAGGAATAATTGCATTACTTGATAAAATTATTTTTTAAAAATCCAGATAAACAAGCAAAGACAAAATTATTCAACTTTTTGCAAAGCCCAATGCACAAAATATACAAAGGAGAAAACCAACTGCTTTACTCAGACATTTGCAACTAACAAACTTTTATCAAGACAAGCTTTTCATGTAACTTTGGAACATTGTTCTTCCTCTGACAGAACTGTTGAGAGTCATGGTAACATAAGCACACAAGACGTTCAGGATGAAGCACTGTTCTTGCCTCCTAACAGTGTGGCAATGTTACTTTTAAAGGAATTATGGAAGCTTTACTTTGCTCATGTCCCCAAGAAGTGATGTTGCACAGCTCTTAGGAGGAAGTCTTGTTAAGGGAAAACTACTTCATCTCTTTTATTATTCTTCTCCCTCTCTCTCATGTTTATTTTTTTAAATTTATTATTAGGCTGAAAGCTTTTTGAAGCAGAGGACTATCTTTTGTTGTATTTGTACAGTGAGAAACAATGAAGAATTCCATTCCTTTCGAAAAATTATCAAAGCCACTTCTTGCTTCAAAATACTCTACCCACTCTGAAATTCAGTTCAGTTTCCATACTTTCCTCATTGTGCTGGTTTAGGGCAAATTTGGAGAGGGGATTTGGAAGGTAGATTTAGTGCCAAATAAGTCTTATAAAATTTTCAATCCTTTCAAGCAGTTATTGAGCACACCTAAAGTAGAAAAGAGAATCGCCACCTGAACTAAAACTGGGATCATAGGCTTATAGTTAATTTGCTGATAAAGACAGACATGCCCACATAACAAAATTCACCTAGCATGGATGTCAGTGGCGCTAAGGGGCAGAATCACTAGCTGATAAAAATACCACAAGCATTTACCACAAGTACCTTTTTATTAGTAGTTGCTAACAGCAAATGGTCCCTACAATACGAGCAGGTCTAGTTTTTCTTTTGTCCTGACCAAAAGCATTCATCTGACATACCTTAACAACTTGAGAACATTGATTTGCCACCCTTTTATAGCTCTTGAAGCCAATGCTGACACTGTCCTGTCAACCTCCCCTCACATTAGCAGTGTCACTTGTCTGGCCCTCTCGTGAGCTGGTCTGGGCAGCCAAGAAGATTACATGGACAATCAGCTTTTGCGTGGCTTAGTTCCTTGAACCAGATCAACACGGGGTTGGCAAGCACCAGGCCTGTCACAAGGAAGAATGTGGGGAGGAGAACACAGTGCCAGAGTCCTGCCTGCATTGACCTGCATGGTCGGAAACTGCTGTGGAAAAGAGTCATGGTAAGACCCTGACACTCGTCATCTGAACGTCACTTCTGTACTTACTAAAATGCAAGACTTTGGACAGCAGCGTGTTGTTGACTGCTTCACTTAGTAAATATCACAGTTTCACACTGTTTTAGTGCTTTCCACAAATTCAAAAGAATCTTCTTTATATTGCACTAGCTCAAAAACGAGGTCCTATGTCGGGGCCACTAAAGGCCACAAATTTACAGCAGATTTACAAATTTTACAACGGCATCAATAAACATTGAATCAGACACCACGAATAGTGGAGGAAACAAGTCTGTACATGAGATCATTTTCATATTTCACTTTTAAGTGCTAAGGGCAGCGTGTGGGTTTTTTATTTGTTGTTATTCAAATGTAACATGCAAAATCAACAACCAACTTACTGAGTTCTTATGCTGGCCAGAACACCTATGTTTGCTACCAACAAACAGTTTGAAATTCTTGCTACAGCCAAGAGCAAAGGAGATATTTTCAGGTACCCCAGCTATCCCTGTCAATAGGAAACACTTGACAGCATTGCTGAAATGGCAATTTTTAAGCTTTCACACTTCCAACCGCAGAGAGATGAAAAATAGCAGACAGGTTACTTATAAACTTGGTCAGTACATCTCCACTAATAGCAAAAACTAGTTGAAAAGGATGAAAAAGTAAAAAAGCTTGGCTTAATTCTGAGAGTATCCATTTCTCCACATTACTGGGATGATCTGAGTTTGTTTTGGGGATAATTCCTGTTCAAACTCTTCTGACCATATTTCCCTGTGATGATCACAGGTCATGGTGTGCTGTAGCTGCACAGACCTGTGCTTCTGATCCTTGACTATCCACCAATAAAAACAAGAACTGTTCACCTGAACAGTGAACTGCAAGACTAGTGGCATTCACAGACATTAGGCAAGTAAGAGAATAAGAAGGACAATCAAAATTATTAAAGGGTCAAGCAGTTGTCTTATAAAAAGTAGACTAAAAAGGTTGGGCCTCTTCAACTCAAACAGGAAAAGCTGAAGGTGGGGCAGGAACACGACCAAACTTTACAAAATAAAAAAAGGCAGCATATGAATTGAATAAATCCTGATTGAAACAATGACTGTGAAGGAGATGAGGGTTTACTGCAACATTCTAATGTTTGCTGAGGCATTCAACATTTCTCCATTAAGGTTTTACTGCCTTTTGATTACAAAAGTATTAACTCTTTTCCTAGCAAAATACTATTTAGAAATACAAGTGAAACGTTTTCTTCTATAATGCGAAATCTAGATGTGTTAGAGAAAAGCTTTGTTTTTACAGCATAAATCTGTTTCAAGAGAACCATTACCTATAAGATATAGAAAGAATAAAATCCTGTGCAAAAAGTCTTGCCAAGTTATTACAGTATCATTGACAAAGTTACACTAACTTTCCTCAGAACACTTTCTGAATCATAGCAATGACTAAACATTTCTAGAGACAAAACCTAGTTCCTTAAAGTCCTCCTTAAACAAGGACGTCTCAGATTTAAAATGCCATTCAAAGAGATATGAAGAAAGCAAAGGGACAGTCTTCTCCCAACTCATTATCAAGGCAAATGGATTAAAAATCAATTCTGCTTTGGGATGGGGATTCACCATGGCTTCCATAACAAGTAAACCAATTGTGATCTAGGCACAGTTTGAGTTCTGGGGTAATGGTTCCCCTCCCCAAAAAACTTCTCTTTCTGTTCACCCACTCATTTTGAACAACTGCATTAATGCAACTTCAGAAAAATTCTTCCTGAAAATAATAAATTTTATTTATTCAAAAGGGCATCCTTCATTTTCAGATTTTCTGAAACAATAGACTAATTTTCAGAATGGACACTTTAAGGTAACAGTCAGTCCTCTGTAGTATGGAGAGATTTAACAAATTTTAAACAGTAATCAATAAATGATTTGAATACTGCAATACAATCTACTTTTTCACTTCTTCATGTTCTTCTCCACAGAAGATTAAGTAAAATTTAAAAATCATATGATAGAATAGCATGCCTCAAGTAATCAGAATATTCTTAAAGCTACATTTTGTGTGGAACTTGATTCAAACATGAGTCTAGTTTTGAGCAATTTCTTGCTCTAGGCTATAGGTAATTACCTAATTAGAAAATGGCTAAAAAATATAAACATGGCAAGGTAGAGGGGAAATACTTTGTGTCTCTCTCTTAGCTTCCAAATCACCATTCATGCTTAGCTGCCTTACATTAACCTCTCTATATACATGCAATCCCAAAAAATACTGGAAAATCCAGTCTTAATCCAAAATAGTAAAAAAAAAACTAAAACCAAGGACAAACCTGTAACTTTAATGTTGTAACTCACTTTTACATACATTGAGAACCCCTTCAAGAAACACTATATCCTCCTAAAACCAAATATGGTAGTTTAAGCAGGTGAATTAAATATTAAAAGAGTCTTACATCACCGTTTTATTGCAATTTTTTTTTGCTTTAGGTAAATCTTCTGCTGCATATACTTCAGTTTGTTTGTATCATGAATGTAGAGTATATTCAACAGAAAATCTGAAATGCCAGTGGAAGATTAACATTTACAGTAAAGCCTTCATTTTTTGTTGACGTATGAATACCATTACAAAGTGGTTTGAGGTAGCCTACTAGCTTTTATTGAATATTACTTAGACAATTTTTACTGCCTCACATCCTTCAAACATATTCCACAAGTACTGGGTCTTCATTCTCTCTAAAATAAATTCCTTCCCATTTGTGAGTGGAGAAACTGTGTTTCCACATGACATATTTGAGATATATCTGAGATTTAAAATTTCTTTCAAGCATTCCATACTGTAATCATGTTATAAAGTCATTAAAAATGAATTAGGGGGGGTATTTTATATGGTTTTTAAAAAAAATTATAAAACATCACTCTTTTTTTACTCTGTGCTATTAATTCAATCTGCTTTCTGTGCTATTAATCCAGTCTGCTTTGTTTTCTAACTGCAAATTGCATGGCTTTTCCATCACTAAACATGGAAAACTGGAACAATCTGAACAGTATCAAAAGAAAAGATAGCACAAGCATTGTTTTTGAGTAATTTGGCAGCTACTGTAAAATAAGACAATAGGCAAAAGAGGTGCGACACTATGAATTTGTTAACTCTGTGTCTAATCTGAATATAATTAAAGGTTATTGGGGAAGCACAAAGAAGCAAAGACTGAAAAAGTATTTATAAATGACACATCAGCCACCAGGGTCTTAAGGAATGTATTTAAAATCTCAAATCAGAGAGTTTAATTACAGACTCCTCTTGAACACACGCAACTGTCATTGAAGGAGAATGATGTTTACAATCTTAGGAGATTCTCAAAACGTGGGTCATGGCCCATGAAATGTGGAATTCATAAGTGCATTTAATTTAAACAACAACAAAATAAAAGAAATCCCAAACTGGGGATTGGGGCATTTGCAAATACAAACCCAGCAAATTATTTCTAAAATATTGTTTACAGGGTGGTCAAAACTGGAATTTGAGTCATCACTAAAAGAAGCTTTTCAACTACTGCTCTGCAACACTGCACGTATTACTACTTGGAGGATTGTAGTTCTGGAGGACCCTACCAAAGGTTTAACCATATTGTCTACAAAACCGCTAACAACCCCCCAAAAAACAACAAAACCCCCAAAAAACCCATACCAGAATTGATTAATTAAATGGACTGCATGTGACTTTAAAATAGACTAATTATTTCACCAAGTTAGAACAGCTTAAAGAAGCTTCATTTTGCAATCCATTTGACATGAAACAGTTACATTTAGCTTATGCCTGAAATCTGAAGTTTCAGACAAGAAACCACAGTCCAAACAGTTACACACAGTTAGCTAAGAAATATGATATATCACATGACATAAAAAAAACCAAAAAAAACAAAAAAAAACAAAAGGGAACTTAATAAACATGAAAAAAAATCAACTAATTATTTCCTATTAACTTCGAGTTTTAAACAGTTTATATAACTATGCTCACACCTTGGAAAAGATGACTGCCTTACCCAGGACTGATCATAAGCATTCTATAATTATCCTCCACAAACTTGTCTGCAGTTTTAATTCCAAATGCAACAGACAGACAATACATTACTCATAAGTTAAGTATTGTGATGCTGATTTTAAGCCAAGTGATGCAAACATGTCCAAAAAGTGAGAGACACGTGTGCTATGCTCCTGTCGAATATCTCCTTGCTACAGAAAAAATGGAAAGGTAAATAACAAGTAGCCATTTAAGTCAAGAAAGTTATCTCAATCTACAGTTTACAGATTACTTTCTGGCACTACTACTTCCTCAGAAAACTTTGCTGGAGTGACAATAGGGGTAAAGAGCACTGTAAAGCTTTCCCCTTGGCAGATTTTCCAGAGTTTAAAACAGTGATACTGCCTTTTCCTTATCTGGTATCTTCTAATCAGGCTAAAACTGCAATAGTGTGAAAATAAAGATAACATTGTAGGGCGTGTCACCAAGCTGATCAGCAAGATTGCAATCCCTTGCCTTCTATGAACTATCATGCATTTTTTTTCATCATTCATAGCTGACCTACAATACTCAGGCTACTCTTACACAGATTACTGTTCATAGCAAGCTTCAGGTAAAATTTCAGTTCTATTCTACTTAGACTAAATATTTAAAATTTAGTATTGGCACCTTATACATTAATCTCTTGAGAGTAAATCAACTCTCATATCTCCTCTATCTACTAATGCCTCAATGGCTAAACAAAGCAACGTAGCATTTAAGAGAATATTATTAATTCAGATCTCCTGAGGGCAACTGCACTATTTTACTGCTCCAGTTAAATGAAAGGTCAACTTATATAGTCAATTATGAATGAAAATGAATTAGAAGAAAATATAGTTGGTATAGCAAACAATTTTAATCAAAATTTTCAAGAGTTCTGCACCACTGATTCATTCTTTTGTACTGAACTTCAATTTCAGACATTTTCATCTGCTATTTCTTTCCAGATCTGGGCTCATGGCAGAGTCACACATGAAACTTGTTTGTGAAACACTGTGTTTGACTGGAAACTTCCAAATATGAATTTATCTTCCATGTACCAAACATACAGGACTTCAGACAAACTCAAGCAACATCCTCCCACAGGTACCTACATCATTCCTATCGGAATGTTTGCAAAGTTTCAACAGCTCTACCAAATTCTTCTAAAGAATTAGTGGTACTAATGATACCACATAAGTAAAAAGATAAAGAATAGAGAAAACAAAGCCTATCTGTGCTTCAAGCTTAGATATTAAGTGGTCAAAATCTACTCCTGAGAGTCCTAGGTTACAGATGTAAAAGATATCCACCCTAGGAAGTAGCATGATACATTACTATCATCTGGATAACTTCAAGCTGAAATATCCAACTATAGAAATTTAGAACAATGTGCTGTAAGACCAAAGAAACTAGAAAGTATAAATTCTCCTCGTTCTTTCCTTATTTTGTTTATAGGTCAGACTAATTAATGCATTTTCTAGGATTAGAAAATAAGCTATGATGTTAGTACTTCCAAAAGTACTAACAAACAAAAAAGAAAAACTACTTCCAAACAGCTATGAGCAGTCAGTTCATATTTTGACATCAAAAGGAGTTAATAACACATCATCATTAAATTATATAATTGGTCCAGTCTTATTAAATCACTACTTAAAAATTCTGTTTGTTTCTACCTGCTGTAGAAGACATTAAGGCAAAACCAAGTTGTCCTGTAAGTCATACAGGTACATTACAGGTAAGATGGTTTCAAACACAGATGCAAAAGCTTAAATGAAGCAACACCACTGGACTATTGGACTTACTGTCAAACGTCCACTATCACCAGGCAGAGATGAGCTGGTACTGGCCACTACCGCCAGTAGAAGTAAATATGAACACTTCATGTAGTTCTAATTTTCAGAAGATAATGCAATTGGGTAATACTGTTCACCATGATAATGGTTATCAGCTTGCAAAAAATTTCTTCTCTGAACCCAAAGTAAAAACAGATTTTTTTTTTTTAACCAAGCACCAGTTAATTGCTCAGAGTTGAAAAACCTGTGCTAGCAAATTTATATGAAATACAAATATTTCATTTTTCAAATTCGTATGAGTGTCTTGTATACAAAATGCTTCCAACATCTTAGATTTGGGGTAATGAATGAGATGCTATAAATGGGCAGAACACTCCAGTTCAAACAAAGAAGCATGAATGAAATTCAAAGCCAGACAAGTCCAAAGGATTCCCTAACAACAATTAAAACATATGCACACTATATACTCTCTATATACACATACCATATAGAGATACTCTGTCTTATATTGTATACTGCCACGTATATTTTACCTCTATAGAATCTGTTCCCATAGAAGACTTAAAATTAGTATAGTTATACAGATGGTACCCATAACAGTAATGGCCAAAAGCACATTCAATTCTTGCAGGAGTATCCTCTAGTGAAGGGCTCAGAGATGACAACAACTGGACACTATGGAAATGCAATGTAAGTCTTCTATATTAGTGTACAATGTTCTTACTGCCAAAAGAGGCTGGCAAATTTTACTGAAACAGAGGCCCAAAACTATTTAATTGAGAAGGTTAACTTAGGAAGATCTCTGCATTTTCATTAATGATGTTTATCTGTAGCAAGAAAGAGCCGCAGATCACATCAGGCATTTGAAAGATCTGTTTTCACATCATCTGAACATTTATTTCTGGAAATTTAGAAAGTAGTTTAACGCCGATGAAAGTCATTAACACACTTATTTATCTTAAAGCAATGTTTACAATGTGCACAGAACTGAGATTTGACACAACAGGGTACTACAATACACAATACAGCAACATGATATAATAATGTAACTACCTTCTAAAGCAAACTGATTATAATTACAATGAGGGCCCACATTTCTTCAGGGCACTTAACCTGATCAAGCCAAGAGCAGTTTCAAACTGTCCCTCTTTTGTTTTTACTTTTTTTGTGTGTCTGACTGCCAAATTTCGAAGTTGAAATAAGTCTACAGTGCTAATACTAAGCATTTCCAGTGGCTGTCACAACTTTAGCAGTCTACTCACTAATTCTAAATAATCCATGAAAAGCACATAAAAGAGACTAAAAAAATTTCTATCATTGGGAAACTCGTTCTCTACAAGGGCCATCACCTGACATTGAAGTATTGCAAAGATTTACAAATTGTAAAAAGACAGAAAATGACACCATTATTCATTAGCCAAGAGCAAAAAGAAAACAGCCTAAAAGGGGCCTCTTTGAAGAGGCTGAAAAGGGCCAGAATGAAAAGTCCTACACAGCCATAAACCTTTGCCATCAGTAAGATGCAATTACAGAGCTCCTCTGATCACAGGAGACTTGCAACAGCAGTTGAAACACTGACAGTATTTCCAAATGTTACTTAGAAGTACGTGATTACAAATGTATCAATTGTCAGAACTCAAAAAGCCTTAGAATGCTGAAACAAACAGCTTCAAAGGAAATAAGCTCTTCTAGAAATTTGGCTCAGGTATTAAAAAAAAAAATAAGCAAGATCCTTGTACTTGATTGCACAGAAAGGGAATGAATCACAAGTTTTCAATGCCCTTAAGATTTCTGTACACAAAATTAATTATCACTGGATAGCATTTTTAAGTAAATAATTTAATCAGTGAGGCTTCCCAGTACTGTCAGAATCACTTAGAGTTGTTTTTGAGTTTTTATTTAAATATTTGACACTTTGTTCAGAAGATCAGTTACACAACTAAACCAATTAGTTGTCCATGGGAAATCATAGCATGTAACCAATCTAACCTACTTTTTAGAAATTCAAAGTATATAAAGACTTATTTATATGGCAATTCCATTTTAACATACATCTGCCAAAACCCTGTCACACACAGATCCTAAGATCTTAAACAAATGCAAATGTACTTTTGGCAAATGTAACTGATACTAGGGTGATGGGGGTTCTTGGCAAACAAGGTAAAATCCATTACACAAAATGAAAACCCCAACCCCCACACTTCCATTACCTAAAGACAAAGTCTTCAAGCTTTCTTGAGAGCTTTGTTCTAGTTTATAGTTTTGAATTCAAAATCTGAGAAAGAATTGAATGTCTATTCCTGCAGCTTCTCACTTGAGGTGTATATCCATGAAAGAACAACCTAACACACCCTTCCAAAGTTTCTTGGGAAGCACACTCAGATGCAGGAACACAAGAAGAGTTTGTGTGTAGGCCTCCTTCTCAAACTAGATGGAAACAAAAAGAATGTTGATGAACACATGCAGTACCCTACTTCCTTTTTCAAATGGGAGTTTTTTTTCAGGAATACTGTCTGTTAATTCTCGCAAGTGCCAAGTTCAACAAGTAGACTGGTGCAACCACATGTGCAATTCTGCCTACTACAATTTTTAAAATAGGGTTTAATTTTGAAAAATTAAATTTCATCAGTGAACTGTCATTTCAGAGTCAGAAATAAATCCCAAAGAGAAAAATTACATCCAAGTGGAAAACGTTCTCCTATTTGTGTAGAGAGTACACTGAAATGCAAAATTTACCAGCTGCCTTGCTCAGACACCTTCCTCTACTACTATTGCTAATACAGGCATACCTACAGATAAACATGAAGTGACAAGAGGTTTGAGGATGGGAGGGGAAATGCACGTGGGGGAAGAGGAAAACACATTTAGTATTGTATCTGAGACATATATTCAGAAAATGGGAATCAAAACTCCACTATGAAGCTCAAATTAAAATTTTAATACTCTGCAAATGCCGTTGGAGATGCTATGTTTTTGTAGCGAGCAGACTTTATGATAGAGCAACTTCAGACATTCCCAGCCATTTTAACAAAAAAATCAAAACTCTAATCTACCAAAATGACATCTAGACTGTGTATTACACCAGCATCTAAATAAACTAGATGTTCTTAATATGGAACATTGACACAAATTCCTTGGGTGAAATGACCCCACCTAACATTGTGAACTGACTGTGGCACTTCCGCTCAAATTTACAAACAGGTGATACCACCACAGCACAATAGAATCTAAAATAATTTCTACCAAAAATAGCACAAGTTTCATGAGTACCCAGATTTCATAAACTCTCAAATGCAGTACTCTAAATATAAATGTTTCTTGACCGATTTAGCTCTCAGAAACACTGAAAATGCCATCCTCTCATGCTATTTTTTCCTAGTCTCCAGAACCTGCTCCAGAGCATCAATTTATGTCAGTTCCCAATTTTCTCATGCTTATCCACCAGGATGTTTTTTCCACGCTATCCCTAAAACACACGTGGAGTATTAACACCCTTTTAGAAAGAGGCAACGTAGCTGAAGATTCGCCTGAAAGCTAAAGTCTTGTCAAACACTAGCAGGGTTGTATCTATGTCATTGTAGCCTGTTTGGCTTGATAAATTCTAGATAAGCGTCCTTAAAAACCCTACTTGTACCAGTACACTTAAAGATTTAAAGAGCAAACAATGAGAGAAGTTAGGAGATCTAACACATGAATTCTGCCACACAGGGAAAGCCAAGGGAACACCGCTATTTAAGTCAATTCCACACGGAACAAGATGGGAGGAAGCAACGACAGCCTGGCTCTGTACACTACACATGAAGCATAGGAGTCAATTTTGATGTTTATGGACTTCCTTCCGTACAGGCAAACAAAAAAAGAACGAACTTCAGATCTAAGAGAACGCGGTCTTTGTAAGGTTAGGAGCCATACTGTACACGAGTCCCAAAAAAACCCAAAACACAGGAGAACTGAGCAATCCAGCAGCGGGCAGGGTGGAGCAGAAGGCGGGACAATGACCTAATAGGTCTTTTCTATCTTTAGTTTCACGAGGCTCCGTGGCCAAGAGGCGCCGGCATCCCCCGCTCTGCCTCCGGCCGCGTCCCCCAGCAGCGCCCAGCGCCCCGGCCAAGTTCTGCCGAACGCGCCGCTGCCAGCGGGAACGCCGGGGTGCGGGAGCGGCAGACAGCGAGCCCGAGGCAGCGCCGGCGGCAGCAGCACCGCTCCGAGTCATTTCTCAGCTATGAGCAACACCAGCGATCCGCGCTGCCTGCCCTTACCTTGAACACTTTACCGAAAGCACCATCTCCCAGCTCTCCGATGATTTCCCAGAACTCCTCCGGGTTCAAATCCCTCTTGACGTGCTCGTATTGTTTCTTCTTCTTCTCGCCGCCGAGCTTGAAGATCTTGCGAAAGTTGAAGAAGGACATTTTCGCAGCCGCCGAGGGACGGGGCGGGCGGCGGTGCCCCCGCAGCCCCCCGGGACCACCTGGCGCGGGCGGTGCTGCCGGGCGCGATTCCCACGCGGACACCGAAGTCCTGGCGCCGCCCGGGAAGCGCCGTCACCGCCGGGCGCTGCGGGGAGACAACACCCCGCGATGCCCCGCACGGGGCCGGGCTCGGCGCTGCTCTCCCCGACGGGCTCGGAGGTCCCTACTCGGCCGGGCCGGTCACCATCGCGGCAGCAACAAGTGCCGGGCTCCCTGCTCGGGACGGGCGGCGCCGGAGCCGGAGAAGGGGTCAGGCTCCGCTGGGAGGGGGCAGTCACTGCGCGCCGGGCAACGGGGAGCGGTCACGTCCCGCCTCGCAGGACGGGGCGGAGGCTGCCCCGCTCCAGGCTCCCTGCCGGTGGCCTCGCGGAGCGGCGGAAAATGACGCCTCGCTGCCGGCCTCTCTCCCCCTCGCTCGCTCGCTCTGTGTTGCGGAGCGGGGCCCCGGGCGGCTCCGCTTCCTGCGGGGCGGCACCGGCGGCACCCCCGCCCCCTCCGCGCTCGCTCGCTCC
>VZTJ01002933.1:3534112-3557400 GCA_013397795.1 Orthonyx spaldingii | reverse complement strand
AAGGGGCGGGGCCTGCCCTGCCACGTGACGCGACGGCCGCCGCCCCAGCCAATAGGAGCGCGCGGAGAGGCCGGGCGGGTAAGTCGGTGTCGGGCGCAAGATGGAGGGGGCGCCCCCGCCCCCCCCGCGCCTCAGAGCGGGGCGACAGCGCTGGCGGGGAAATGGAGCGTTCGTCCCTCCCTCCCTCCCTCTGTCCTGTTTCCCTTTGGCCCGCTGAGTGCCGTTACTGGAGGGGCGTGTGGCACAGGGACCCTTTACCAGCACAGGTCCGCTGATGCCGGCGGACACCCGCTCCTCTTTTCCCGCCGCTCCGCTTCCTGTGCAGGGAGGGCGTTCCCAGCCCTGTGGCAGAGGTGGTGTTCCCGAGGCAGCGGGACAGCTTCCCCTCAGTGCTGGCGGGGTGCCTCGAGTCCCCAGGCCGACCGCGGGAGCCGAAGGGCCGTGAGGGGCTCTGTCTGTGTCAGGAGCGCTGTGTGGGCAGGTGGTGCCTCCTGGGGGGCTTCGGCTTGGACGTGGCGCTCTGAGGAAGGTGTTGATAGCAAAAGACGACGTTGGAAGACTTTTTTCTTTTGTTTGCGGTCCAGTGCTGTCCCTAGACCTGCTACGGGTTTATCTTCTGTCATAGCAGGGTGTGAAGTTCTTGTGTGCTGCCCGTTTGGTATCTTCGGCATCTTATTTAATCACTGGGACAGGCTTGAATTTCCTTATCTCACAACCTTCGCTTCCCGCAAGTGATTCCTTCCTCACCCTGAAGTATAATTGTATTTTAATAGCTGTGTTGTGTACGTGCCACCAAATGCGGGGTGTTTCCTCTCTTGAAAGCAGCAGGCGTTCCCGCTGCCTGGATTGGGGACAATTAGCAGACATGGGAACAGAGTTTGGGCTGTGACAGGCAGGAGCCGATCCAGCAGCTGAGGCGATGCTGGGACCTCAGAGACATCTGACAGTGGGACAAACACCCAGGGAAAACCGTGTAATGCTTGTCCTCGTATGAACCTGAGTGCCTGCAATTGCCATTAACTTAAGCTACATGATGAGCTTCTGAAGATCAAGCCTCTGGTGTGCATCATTCCCCAGACCATTTTATTAGCGTGACAGTAGTTTGTTATATAAGGAGGGTAGTCTGTGTGTAAATTCAGTAATAAGAAAGAGGCATTGAGATGCCCCTGACACAAAGCGTTTATGAATCAAACAACAGTGTTCTGTCATGAGTCAATTTCTTTAAACTGTATGAAATCAGTTTCAGGGGAGTCCCACCCTATGAATAGAAAGCCTTTCAAGTAGTCTTGCTAAACTGATTTTTTGTAATAATCAGCATTTCTTTTTTGAAAACGATATTGGACTTTGTGGGTTCCTTGTACTGACAGCTTGGCCACAAAAGGTAGAACTGTTAAGTGTGTTAAAACCAAGACTGTGTGTGTGAGGGCAAAACCAAGAAACAACTGCAATCCAAAGGAGCTGTTTTCTCTTCTGTGATCTGGCTGGCTCCACATATTAATTTTGTACGCAAGTTTCATTCAGATAGTTTGGATTAAATACAATAATACAGTGTTACGAGCAGCAATTTAGCTTCTGATATCTTAATTTTAAAAGTTCAATTTCTTTTTCCTCTGTCTGTTTTTTTTTTTTTGCCCCTTCAGGTGGGATGATAGCTTTGATTTGGATGATGGCTTAAATAATAGTTTTCATTACTATTTATAGTTGAATATTTTGATTTTAACATGGTGTCTCTTGGATAAAAAGTGCTTTGAGACTAATTTCTGTAGGCTTATTTCAACTGACTAGTTGATAGAGGATGGGGAAAAAAAGGAATCCAAAGCCATAGCACGAATTCCTTGTATTTAGGCAGGATTGTCTTTCCTTTAACCTCAGAGTTAATGGCAATGGAGCGGGGCAGGGAGAGCATAATGTTTATGTGTGAATGTCAGAGTTTGTAACAGCTGGAAAGAAATGCAAAACTAAAGGAAAATTTCGTAAGGTATGTGTGAACAAGTGCAGTTGGGCTGGGATAGCAGGGCCTGGTTGTTCCTCAGCTCTGTGGATAAACGTGGGACTGTGCACAGGTCACACACAGCGTCTCTGTCGTGGGTCAGTTTGCTGCAAACTGTGTGTGGTAAAAGAGGCTCTCAGAGCAGAATGTTAGAGCATTCCTACCAATGACTGAATGTTGGTAGGTACTGCGTGTGTGTTGCTTTAGACTTGTATAAAGACAGTCTTGCTGTTCCAGGGAGCTTTTAGTTCATAGAACTTTGAAAATATAAGATGAAAGTCTGGCGCAAGAAAGGAGCAATTAATCTAGTGATAAGGTTTTGCTTTTAACTTTTTCTTTCTTACTCTTTAACAAGTAATTCAAGATAAATCCAGGATATCTGAAAAGGAAAACTGTGGCTCCATCTCATTTTCTTTCCTTATTCTTTCACTCTGGAGTTACAGCTTGCCACTCAGTCCTAAAAATAAACTCTGTAAGGTGAAGGTTAAGTGCTAGTAGCAAATCCTTCCCAATTTGCTGTGACTTCCTGGTTTGGAGGAGGCTGTATGAAACCTAGATTTTGTGTGTGTGGTTTTTTTTATTCCTGATAGCGGGAGATTTTAACAACTGTAAATGCTTCCAGATGGTGAGGATAAAAAGGTAAAACTGAATTATAATAAAATTTCTCCTTCAGGAATTTAAAGCAATGCTTCTTGAAAATTCATTGCTTCCTTTAAATGTCAAAGGAAGATGTTAAAAAAGTATCTTGCTTGTGCATCAAATATACTGGCTTAAAATAGCTGTAAACTCTTTATGACAACCTTTTTCATCTCTTTGTGAATTAGAAGTCTCCTTTATACTTCCTGCTGCTTAATATCACCATCCTTTCTCATTGACTCAATCACCTACACTTGCCACTGTTCCTAACTCCCTCTTTAAGTTCTGTTTCTTTTAAACTGCTCCAATTTCTCTTAATTGAAAGTAAACACTTCAGGAATTTAATTTGAAATGTGTTCTTCACAGCATATATTGCCCTTTCACTGCAGTCCTACATTCTGTCTTCAGTTCTTTCAAAATATTTAATGGTATGTTTTTATATTGTCTTGACTTTCTGTCCACCTACGCTTTCACTGATCTCCAAAATTCTTTCTGGTGCTTGAGCTCATTGAACTGCTGTAAGGTCACAGGTGGCTTGTTCATGGTTAAATCTGAAGCATAATTCTTGTTTCATCCGTCTTAATCTGTCTGTCACCTTTGGCACTCAACACTGTCCTTTCTGTTTTCTTTAATTCACGTACCCAGAGTTTTCATTGCTATTTTCCAGTTACGTGGTGGCATTTTTTCATAGGCTCTGCCGTTTATGCTCTGATCTGTTCCCAAAGTTAATGTTTTGTGCTGTATTGGGCTCATTTCAGTTCTAAGCACCAATGTAATTTCCAGATCACTCTGGGTAACCCAGTGCAAGGAGGTGGTCACAGTCCTGGTCCTGGTGGCCGCGCTACTTCTGATACAAGCCAGGATGCCACTGGTCTTCTTGGCCACCTGGGCAACTGCTGGCTCATGATCAGCTGCTGTTGACCAGCACCCCCAGGTTCTTTTCCTCTGAGCCACTTTCCAGCCCCTCTGCCCAGCCTGTGGCCCTGCACGGAGCTGTTGTGACCCAAGTGCAGGACCTGGCACTGCTGCTCACTGAGCCTCACACCTCACACATTCAGCTCATTGTCCAACCTGCCCAGATCCCTCTGCTGAACCTCCCCGGCCTCCAGCAGACCAACACTCCTGCCCAGCTTGGTGTTGTTTGTGACCTTACTGAGGTCATCTGGTCATAAAAGGAGATCAGGTTGGTCAAGCAGGACCTGCCTTCCCCAAACCCACATTGTCTGGGCCTGATCCCTTGGTTGTCCTGTACGTGCTACATACACAGCACTGCTAAAGCCTTTCTGATAAAGGTACCATTGGTTGAGCTGTGTCTTAGAGACTTCTCTTTCTGTTATGCAGAACAAAAAGTGACTTAGTTTTGTACTCGGTATTTTATGAGCCTTTGTGATATGAGTAACTGGAATAGCTCAGGCATAGATAATGTAAAAAGGAAAAAATTATAATACCAGAGATTGGACCCTCAAGAGCTTGCCTGTATCTCAATAGCCAGAATCAATGCTCAGGCTCCTATCAATAACCTGGATATAATACTATTTATTACATGGTTTGGGTTTTTTAATGCCTTCCTGTGGGACCAGTTAATCTAAGAATTACCGTAGAAACGTGACATTTGGAAGCTTCAACATATAAGGGTGAACTTGGTGTTTGCAGTAAAAAAAAACATTGAGTGTTAAAACATTTAGGAATAGGGTTGATCTAATTTTGGCTTCAGAAAAGTCTGTGTGTTTAATCTAAATTGGCCACAATTTTTCATCAGTCAATGGGGAAATGTATCTTCACAGGGCAATTCACCTTCCTCATTTTAGATACTTATCTTTATCACAGCATTTAACTGTGTGAGGGGAGTTTTCTTGGTAACAGATTATGGGAATTCTTCTTCCTACCTATGGAGACACCACTGCCAGCAGAACTCTTGGAGTGCATTTCTCTTGATGTCAGCAACACTTCTGGGAATGATGACAGAGCAAATATAAAAATTGCCAAATTACCTGGATGTTTCCAAGTAAACCTGTGATGTTTTATTGAATTGACTTTATCTGAAATTAAATGGCAGAAGAAAAAGCAATAATATAAATATCAGAATTTGGATAAGGATCAGATATTTCAACAAATAGTACAAGAATATTTCATGGAAATGTGGCATGTCAAAAGCATTGGATTTTTAACATGTTAATTTTATTAAAGCTATAGCAAGAAAAATGTTTTTTCTTATTGCTTCCAGTTGATCTGCAAGAAAGCCCTCTTCAAGACTGATATCCAGAAATAGTCATATATCATTGTAGGAGAGTGAGAAGCAAACCTCAAATTTAATGGAAAGTGTCAACAACTTGAAACTTACATAACTGATTCTCTTTGATTAACTGACCAATGCAATTAAGAACTTCAGATCCTCATGATACAGCTTTTCAAGAAGGCTGCATGCTTTTTGGTTTGTATTTAACTGAAAAAGCTCTTTTTATAGGAATTTTCAGTTAATGTGAAAATACTCAGCCGCACTAGTGGATAAGTGCATTTTTTTTAGTACAGTAGTTAGTCTAATAAAAGTTCTCTCCATGTTGTGATTACGGTAACAATCTTTCACAGAACCACAAAGGAATAAGTCTATCTAGAACACTTTTTTTAAAAATTAATATCCTTTAAAACACTACTAATCTTAGCTATAATGCTGTATTCTTTCTAACCATTTTAATAACTTGAGGTTATATTTCATTTGAAACAAGATCTATTTGATCAAAACTGTACATGAATACAAGGCAAATTATTTAAAACTTGTGGAGCCCCCTCTATCTGATGGATACTAGAGGCTTTAGTGAAGTGACATGAAAACCTGACTTGCAAATGCTGCACCATGTTTGCCTTTCCTCCAGATGGTAATTAGACCTTTTCCTCTTGCGTAGCAGCCACGAGCTGATTTGCTCTTTTTGTTTGTGGCTTTCAAATTTGCCTTAGTTCACATAGTAGCTGGGATTAGAAATTTATTAAGGGATAAAGATAGCTTTGCATCTCAGTATTGCTCTCAGTCAATACTGGCACAAAAAATGTCTGAACAAAAAAACCCACATGTATTGCTGCTTTTCTTTCTGCAAATCCTGATTTTCTTTCACTGTTTCCCAGGAGCCTTTTTTTTCCAGAATGGACTTTGTGTTCTCTGTGATCCTGATCAACTCTGGAATCTTGGGACCAAGTAACTTGTTCTGTAATATGAAAATGAATTATTTTTAAATCTGTTTTGTTTTATGGCTGTATGGCCAGCCATCAGACCCAATCCTGGTTATGTGGTAAGCATAATCAGGAAGTTTATTATGATTTCTACAATTGCTATTAAAAATATACCATTCTGAAAAGTGGGGAACGTTTCCTACACACACAATAAGGGAAAATCTGACAAAAAGATAACACTAAAGACTATTGATTTTTAAGTAATATCCCAAAAAGAGACATTGCAGAGGGATAATATTGGAGATATGTCTACTAGCAAAAAGGGGAAATAACGTATATGTGTGATACCAACTGTTTATTAATGTAAAGCCAGACTTAAAAATACTAAGTGATTTTACTGGAAAAAAAAGCAAAGTTTTTCATTGTGTAATGTTATTTTTGTTATTACAGCCATGTTTGTAATAATTGCTGTGTGTGCAATGTTCTTCTCTTTTTACCTCAAAAATGAGGCAAAAAATAGGTGACTGTTGTAAAGTAGAATCTGTGTTTCTGTAGGATCTCATCTTGGTGCAGCAGCAGTGAGTGGAGCTGCAATAATGTGTCAGTTGTTGAGGCACACAGCAGCTATTGTGTGTCCAACAATAGTATGTGCAAACTTCGGGCACTAACACTTGCTTATGACAAAACAGAGTATTGTGATGTGATGCACTTTTTGTCTCAAGTGCCCTAAAATGTTTATTTTTTTGACAGAAAGGATCTTTAATAGCTAATCCACAAAATTATGTTTTATAGTACACCATGCAATATTTATGGATTAAGCCAAAAGAAGCCATTACATTACATGGACTGGATCGCAGCAGAAAATAAAATTATCTACATGAAAAATAATTCCTGTGGCTTCTGACTGAGCACTAATATATCTTTCTGGATAGAGTGTACAGGAGTGACTTCCTTTCAGAGCATGAGGTAGGAAATGCCATTTATTCAAATTCAAATGCAATTAAGGAGACACTTAAATTAGTTTATAAAAGGCTGTTTGGTTTTTTACGTACCAAGAAGTTGGAAATAGTAATGGTAATGACTTTATCATGTTAGCTGTGACAGTGATTCATGGAAGAAGTTGCAGCCAGAGTCATCAGGGAGGTATTTTCTTTCAAGAATCTAAATAATGTTCTGTCCCTTTAGTGCCTTTCAATTGCATTTGGAAAAAGTTTTTAAAGATGGGCAAAAATCATTGCCAACAAACAAGCCTAGCTGCCTTTTCTCTACAGGGAGAGGAGTTACTGAAGATACTCATGTTGCAGGACAGGTATTCCTCAGCAGTTTGGAGTTGTTCTGTATCAGTCCTCTGCCAGGTCTCAGTGATGAGATTTGGACAGATCTCAGACAGAGCATCGGTAAATTATGCATTATTTCAGAACACCTTCAGAGAATTACAAAAATTGCTGATCCAAAGGTTAATAAAGGTCAATCTCTGGATTTTTATAACATCCTAATAGTTTAGCAGCTGAAGATAAATGATTATGAGCCAATTTTCCTTAGCTGAGAATTCACCTACTCTTCAGATTATTCACAGAATAGAGTGTAAAAGACTGCACAGTAGAATTTGTCTTAAGGAACTGAGAAATATCTATGCACCTTTGGTATTTCTAAAACTTCCCTGTTTCAAGCCCATTTCAGAACAGCCTGGGTATGACTAAGAAATCCTGTGCTTGATTTCAGGTATAAAAGCCCTGGTCCTCACAAAGAAGGCCCAGTTGCAAAAGTTCAGAAAGTAGCAGGCTGGGAATTGTACCTTTTTTGATACAAAACACCCACCCTTCTGATACTTTTCCTAGATGTTGGCTCAGAGGACCTGTGGGAGGAGCATTAGAAAAACACAACAAAAGCTTTGTTGTTACCTCCAAAGTTCTTACTTTGTTCCTCAAACTCTTCCCAGTAAAACAGATATTACTGTAATAATATATAGGCTCAATGCTCCCCCACTCCCCCCACCCTCTACCTTTTATTTTGCATAGGTTTGACTTTTGGGATGTTTAAACATTTCTCTGCAAGAAGGACCTTCAGACAGGGAGTGCTATGAGTCTTTATTTGGAGGTGAAAAAAAGTTTTCTGGAATAACATAAAAACACCAAACAACAAATGGACTAGAATCAAAGATCAGTGCCATGCCAACTTTATTAGTCTTTCAAAAAGTCTTTATTAGTCTTTCAGTCTTCCAAAAGAGCTCCAAATGAGAAATATCAGCCTTAGTTATTCTCACAAAGTTTATGATGGAAGTTATTATGGTCTTAGTTGGATCTGAGATTTCAAAATTATTCTAATTTGAGTTACTTTGTATATATCAACAACAGGGCTATTTGATACCATGTCTCAAGCACAGTCTCACAGTGTTCTGATATAGTTAAAAGCTTCACTTCCACAGCAAAATAAAATGCAGATTGATTTCGGAACATTAGGCAGGTCTGTCATAATCTAAAGCTTTGGTATGTGCAAGGAATGTTTTTAAACTTCAGATCACAACTGTGTGCCTCGACCAAATCATAGGTTAATTATTTTGAAGTCTCAGGTTGTAATGGAGTGCTCTGTAGTGCTATGAATGTTCATATAAATTCTGACTTATTCCAGAGGCTGTTCTAATTTATACCAGGTGCATAAACCAGTTTAAAGGGGAGGGAGGGAAATGGGCAGGAATACTTGCCTCTAGAAATTGAGTCAAACTTGTGAAGTTGACAGGCACAGTAGCCTCAGAAAGCTATTAACCAATGCTTGTCACTTCTATGCAAATTTCTGAAATTTGAAAATGTTCATTCATGAAGTGACACTAAATCTGTTACACTGCTAAAACAGAGTAGGAAAGCTAACTGTGTTGCCTTAAGCCAGGTTGAATTAGGTTTTATTCTCTTTTCTCTGTTAGTTAATTCCTTTGTGTTGTATCAGTAAATTACAGAATCACAGAATGGGTCAGGTTGGAAGGGCCCAACCTCCTGCTCAAGCAGGGCCCCCTAGACCACATTACCGAGGATTGTGTCCAGATGGTTCTGGAATGCCTCCA
Organism: Orthonyx spaldingii; assembly: GCA_013397795.1. Classification (NCBI taxonomy): domain Eukaryota; kingdom Metazoa; phylum Chordata; class Aves; order Passeriformes; family Orthonychidae; genus Orthonyx; species Orthonyx spaldingii. The sequence goes on along the minus strand of VZTJ01002933.1, from coordinate 3,548,557 downwards.
GTGAGGGAAACTCCACAGCCTCTCTGGGCAGTCTGTTGCAGTGCCTGTTCACCCACACAGTGCAGTTCTTCCTTGTGTTCAGGTGTGACTTCCTGTGCATCAATTTCTGCCTGTTGCCTCTTGTCCTATTGCCTGACACCACTGAGCAGAGGCTGGGTCCATCATCTTGGCACCCTCCCTTCATACCCTTACAGGCACTGACGCAGTCCCCTCTTAGGCGTCTCTTCTCCAGGCTGACCAGGCCCAGCTCTCTCAGCCTTTCCTCATCTCAGAGATGCTCCAGTACCTTAATTGTCCACTGGACCCACTCCAGGAGCTCTGTGTCTCTCTTGTACTGAGGAGCCCGGAACTGGACATGGCACTCCAGATGTGGCCTCACCTGGGCTGAGTAGAGGGGCAGGATCACCTCCCCAAGTAGGTGATCATAAGTATCTGTCAAAAAATTTTCCTTTTCCAACAGCCTGTTTGGAATCCTCTTGCTATCAAAGCTCTATTACCACGCTTCCTTCAAGCAAGAAACTTACTATTTATGAGCAGTAATTTATTTTTACTTCTCTTTGTTTTTGTTTTGCACTAATAACTGAGAATCTTCTCTCCCAGTGAAAGAATGTCTTTTCAGCAGCTCTGCTCACTCTGGCAGCACTGTGGGTGTTTAAGAGCTTTCAGAGAGAGTTAATCATCCTCATAGGCTTTCTCCTGCCCTCACTTGAGACAGGTTAGGGAATTAGTGGAAGAAAGCACTTCAGTGTAATTTCCAGTAGCTTTAAAATACACACAGGAAGTGAAGCTTTCTGAATATCAGTAGTAAGTGCCTACTGCTTTATTTCTAGTGAGTTTACAGGTGGCTGTGAGAAATACATATACAGAGCTAGTTTACTGGTCGTCTGAGTGGTTTGTTGATTCCTTGATCCGTGAGATTACCTTGTGATTAATGCATGGGACAAGGATCAGAAAGAGCTACTTCTACTGTTTGTTTTGTTACACACTTCCCTGATAGTTGTTCAGAATCATGCTTTTGAAAAACTGAGTGCCAAAACCTTGTTACAAGGTTTAGCTTGCATGTAAAACAAGTTTCAATGCCAAAAGGAGGCAATCTAGAACTGTAAGCTTTGTCCCTCTTCCTTCCAAGACTGGACATTGGAGGAGCCGGTTTGTCTGGTCTCCTGCAGCCACATGAACCTGTCCAGAAGGTTTTCTAGGCAGTGCTGTGGAAAGGTAAAATCAGAGAGAGGGAAGCACATTGCAGATTATCACATGGAGACATTAACTCCACTGGGAGACTGTTATGCAACAGCCATGACAGTTTATTGATAAAACATGTCTTTTTTGCCCCAACCTATATCGTGCCTCATGGGCATTATGGGCAGTGCCTTTCTGGGTTGTTGGTAGATTCCCTACTGGCTAAAGGTTGCAGTGATGGGCCTCTTGTCTTGCACTTCACTTGCCAGGGATGTGTATTGTAATAGAAACTAATGTAATTAAAAGACATGATGGTTAAAATGTCAAGTAATATCTTTAAGAAAAAAATCTGTAATTCTTTCTTGTGGTAAATTGTTATCTGAACGGCTTAAACAAATGTTAAGACCTTGTACAAGTAACATTTCAGGAAGTGATAAACTTCTGGAAGTTCAGAGGAGTTCTTAGTTTCTTAATTTTGTTTTGAAACTATGTTTTTAAATTGGAATTGTACTTGTAACAAGACATGCAGCATGTAGCATCCAAACTGACAGGATGTAACATGACAGAAGCAGAAGGTGGTTTATTATGAAAGACTGAAAGTGCTTGCCCCATCTTGATTTGTAACAGAACAACTGGGTAGGAGGTGGATCCAAACTGACCTGACCTTACTGTTTGATGGTTCTCCAACAGCTGTGTTCCAGGAGTCTTTTTTTCTGTCTTTCAGTAATGTGTTTTGGTCTCAGTAATGGTGTTCATCTTGTTACTGGTGTTGGAAACTTTCTTTTAATTATGTATTTTTTTAAAAAATCGATAGGTGAGTTTTATGTCTAGAATCTTTGTTCTGTATTAACTGTAACCAAAAACTTTCCTTCCCAGTTCCATAAAGTGTACTTGTATAATAATACAATGGGTTTATTTGGTTTTAATTTTAAATGTTGTACGTGGCTGTAGGTAATTAAAAACATTTACTGAAATATAGTGCGTTTGACTGTACCATGCTGGAATTGCCTCTGCTGATCATGAAGAGTTGAATAATAGACATTTGTCACATAGGGTGTTGACTCAGACACAGATGATTTCAATTCAGATGACAGAGGGTGTTACAAAACCCAGCTGTTGACTCTGCTCCTCTTTCCACAAGTTGCTTTGTCTGTGGCAGGAATGGTTGAGCTATGAAGCAGCTTTTGACAGCCACAGTTCGTGGCCTAATTTATTCAAGTAAACCAGTGGTGAGTAGAAGTTGTTATAATGCCCTGGGTTGGCAACTCCAACAGTTTAGGAGCTGCTTCCTGAGTAAATCATCAGTGCTAGTGTAGTAGTGGCAGCCTTTGGAGAAGAGTGAAGGCCTGGTAGGATGTTTAAGTTGCCTGTATTAGTGCACAGATTCTCTGTTTCTGTTTCACAGCTAACTTGAGCAAGAGTCTTTGCAGCAGTTTGCCAGGACTTGCAGAGTAGTTGCAGACAACTGCTGGCAAGACACATTTTCTTGGCTCAAAACGATTAATCTCAAACTAAGGCAATTTTCTCCGAGATCTTTGGTTGTTAATCAAATTTGGAGAAAAGACAACAAGAAACATTAGAACAGATGCTCTTCTTTGAGGTTTCGATTGCACTGGGATTGGAAAAAGACCGTTTACCTTTTGGAAAAGGTACACAAGGTGGACACAAGAATATGAGCCAAGAAGCTTTTTGGCCAGGGCTGATTCTATTGGATGAATCAATTTGGCATTAAATAGAAAGCTATTGAAGCAAGGCTACGGGTAGGCTGCTTAGGAGGGAAGGAAAAAAATGGGTTTGAGTGGTGGCATGGTTGGGAAGGGTGCACTTTTCCTTGCTTTCTCTTCTAGGATAATACCTTGCTGAGCTCATGAGATACCTCTGGGGTTTGTGGACTTGGTTGATTTCTCAGTAGAGTCAGGAAAGCTCACATTTATAGCAGTATGTGAAAGAGAAAGCCTTATTTTAATATGTTAGAATAAGCTCAAATTGAGTCTTCTTGTTTATTTGTATTTAGATACCTACTGTGTAAACTTTAGATTTTTGCCCTTCAAACAGAGCTATTTTCCCAAGAAGAACTTAATTCTATTTTTTGTTTTGATAGTGCCCTTACAGCCTTTTTCTGGAGTTAAAAATAGAATACAGATATCTTCTATCTAATAAACATGTGGACTGGATGCTTCTCTTGCCTTTTTTCTCCTGTATCAGGATTGAATTCCTTGCACTGCAGCAACCCTGAAGTCATTACACTGCACTTAAAACAAAACACAGAAAGGGGTGACCTTTTGCTAGAACTCTGTGTTGTTTGTATTGCTGAGCCTGATCACCATCTCCCAGCAAAAGCCAGTTTAATCCTTAAACATTTCTAGATATAGTTTTTGTTCAGAATTGTCTATTGTTTGCTGTCTGGGTTCTCATTGATTATAATGTTGTGTGTCTCCACAATGCCCCTATTTGCCCCTTGGATCTTCGTTGTACAGGGCAGCTCTTATCTTCCTTGCTGATAGCTTATCACCAATGGTACCAGCACAGAGCTGAAAACACTTCCAGCATAATGGAAAGTTCCACTTTTGCCAGGATGACTCATTAATTAACCCCGGAATGGAGAGGCTTCCTGTGCCAACTTAAGAAAAAGTTACGGGAAGATACTGTTATGTAGCAAAAGATAAATTGATTGGAAGGATTTTGTCAGCCTTGTAGGAATTATGTTTTCTAATGCTCTCAATCTGCCTGAAACAAGCTTGGAAACTCACTGAATAGATACTTTGGAAATAGTTTACATCTTACTTTGCTAGAGGAGCAGACAGACAACTGCTGAGAATGGACTGGTAATGGCAGTGTGTGGAGGCAAGCAGTACATCCAGGAGGCAATAAATATCTTTTCCTTCCAACTGACCATAAACTTTTGGCTTCAAATAGGCCACTGTTCACATGTGGCTACCAAGTGGCCACTTGGGAGGGAAGGAAGAAAATAGGCTTGTTTTTGGGTGGTGTCAGGGTTTGGGAGGGCTCCTGGGACTGTGAAGAGGCCAGGGAGGACTGAGTGCTGTGTAGAATGCCCTCATGTGCCTGTCAGACATTGCTGGAAGTGAGTGGGTGGCTGGAGTACAGTTTCACTGTCCCAGCCTGGTGTGGATGGAATGTCTGTAACTCAGGACTTCAGCAAATTTGTCCTGTGGACTTCAAGGAATCTCATGATGCCTTCATAGTGCTGGGGCCATGATTTAGTTTTTGTAAAGGAATCTTTGCCAGATCTGGAAGATAAAGCGTTGTGTGTCTGTAGCAGGCTTGATCCAAGCAGAGTGGTCTCTATGTAAAGACATGTGATGGGTGTAGATATCTCCAGTGAAGAGCTGTAACAAGGCCTGGGAGTGAGAAGGAAGCTCCAGAATTTGAGATTTAACTCCCAATAGTTTCTGAGCTAGAAAAAGCTTTTACTGCAGAAATCCTTCTCCCTTCAGAACAGGCAAGCAGTAAAAAATTTTGGGGAGATGCTTCATTTAAGCTAAACGTGTGGTTTGAACTTGATCTATTAACATTTGGGTGTTTCAGGCTTGACGACTGGCTGTTGAAATACCAAAATGCAGATATTTTTAATCTCCAGTGGAGCTGCTGCACTTATTTCCCCTCAGATGCACACATCTGCAGGGGTAACTTCTGCTTTTTGCCCCAAGGAGTGTCTGTTACCCAAAATACAAAAGTTTAGACAGACTTATTACCTGATTTTCTCTTTTTGTCTGCTTATCTCAGTCTGCTGTCTGTCTAGGAGGAAAAACAGCTGCTGAGCTGTGACAGGCTTTGTAACCCTGCGGAGTAAATTGGGGGACATGAAGCAGAAAGGAATATGAGACTGCAAGTAAAAAGAGAGAGGTGAGGAGATTAATTTTGTTAAGAAAATGAGCGTGCCAAGTAAAACACAGGTTCAAACAATTTGTTCTCTTGAGAAACTTTATGGTCTAAATTTGACATAGACTGTAGCAAGTATCCAGAGAACCGCCATATGGAGGAATACCAGCTTGTGTTAAGATCATACACTTAACAGCTTAATTTATAAATTTCTGTTGAACAATGTCTCAATTCAGCAGCAGGAAAAGGGTGCTTCATGGGGACACTTGAGTGAGCAAAGAATGGTGTGACCTTTTTGAGTAGATCTTGCAGGTGCCAAAAGGAAGGATTGGGGAGATCTGTCTGTAGTGGGGAGAGAGACATGAATCCAGGTGTAAACAAAACTTTTTCCATTTGTTAGTCAATTGTGAAGTTACTGCTGGAACTGACTAAATCAAATATTTTCAACATCTCACCAAAGAAATGACCAGTCCAAGGAAGGGTAAATAACACTGACTTTTTTTGTTTGAGTAAAATAAAATAAAAGTTGGACAGGAATCTAATTGTCAATTACAGTTCTGTACACAGTATAGAGTAGATGTCAGCAACACTCTGGCATGTTGTGCTACATCCTTTTGTCTTTTCCCTTGCCTCAAATTAAAGTTTAAACATCAAACCAGAATCCAGGCTCTGTAGTTTCGCAGTGAAGCAAGATGCTATTGTGATGTTCATGGAGTGTTGTCTCTACATCAGTAGCTACAAGTGGTTCTCCCAGACTGCAGAGATCACCGGGAGCTGCTTCCTCTCAGGAGCCTGGAGCTGCCAAATCTCAGCCCTATTACACACTATTCAAAAATCAGCCCACTTAGCACCCCTGACTTACAGCTGCAAGGGGCTGACGCCCATTAGAGGGTGACCTAGAAAGCCCTACAGGAACAATGGAGCTGTCCATACAAGAGAAGCTGATAGAAAGTATTTTCAGCTTCCAAATCTTCATGAGCATCTTCCTGAATAGAGTGCTGGGGTTTTTGACATCAACACTGTGATAAGCAGAGAGTTGCATCTGTAATGGCAGAAGATGGCAGGCAATAAACTGTGAAATGTGAAAGGGTAAAAAGGGAAAGTAGCAATTTCAAAGTTAGTGGAGACTACTTGCCCAAAATAAAGCAGGCATAGCTGCTTTTGTTTTAAGTAAAGTCATCATCCCTCAACTGCATAATAATGCACAGGATGAACAATGAGAAGAACATGTTATGGGAGGGAAAGAGAGTGATGGGGGTAATAATAATCATCTGTACAGAGAGTAAGCACTTAGTATCCCACAACCCTACTCTTTTAAACAAATGTTGACTTTAGATTTGGAGAGGAAAAATCCCTGAATTTCTATTTCATTTGAAGTTACTGGGGAATATGCTGTTGCTGGATTCTCAATACTTCAAACAAATCATGAGTATTGATACTTTGAATATTTCATGTGACGACACATGCAATATTGATAAATAAATATAACATTATATTAGATAAACTCCAGTGTCTCATCCTCAGCCCTGCTGTGTTATTTGTGTAAACTCATGAGCTGTTTTTTCATTTAATTGGGGCAAATGTGAACAGCTCTTCACCTGTGTAGAAAACAATTACAGGTCCTTCTGTGTTCACAGGTTTTGGATGCAGTCTGAGTCCAAGAAGTATGAAGAAGAGATGCCTTCTCTGCACTGGGGGATAGATCCTGTATTTTCTGCATTTGCAAGACTCTATGTTAAAGATATTACAGAAATGAGAGAATCTAAACAGGTGCCGGGTATGTACTTATGTGTGATGATTATGATACACACAGTATTATAATTGATTTATGTTGTGCTTTTTATCAGGGGATTGAAGAATACTTCACAAACATCAGTAAAGTAGTTTTCCATACCCTTAAGCTAAGTGACATTAGCATCCTTCAACAGTTCTAAGAACAACAGGTTGTATGTGAAAAATAAAATATATTTGTTAAAATGGCTTTTTTTTTCTCTCCAGAACCTGTTTTACATTAAGGCAATGTTGTGTTTCCTCTATGTGGTAGTGCTTGTTATGTTATTAAGTTATCATCTTGTTAACTTCTGATAAAGTTAAATCTAAAAAATGCTGGTCCTTTCTGGCCAAATGTGTTGTATCTCTCCACTGTCTCTACATTTTTGCAAAATTTTGACAGTTAATGACACTGCTGGATGTGTGATTTTGTTTTTTCCTATGGATATGAATACATTATAAAACAGATACAAGTTATGAGGTTTTGTCTCCTTAATTTCTAGATATGACAGATGTGTGACATTCTTCATATATTGGAACAACCTTATTGTAAATTCTGGCCTCCATGCTGGATCTTAACTCTATAATTGTCTGCTTTACAGTGTGTCCTGCTGGTCGGCAGCCAGTGTCACCTACATGTGAGCATTGGCTGAAGCAACATGGCTCTGACCTTGAATTGCTGTTTTCACTACACAAACTTTAAACAGACTGCAGTGTATCTTCTGTTGTGCAAGGGTTTATTGCTCCCAACTGAAGCTTGATGAGGTGCAAGATTATCAGGGAGGAACCCAAAGAACTTAAAATTATATGAGGAAGAGCAATAAACCCTAAGCAGAGTGTGTGTCTTTGGTTTGGTTTTGGTGTTTTGTTTGTGGTTTTTATTTTTTTTTTTGTCTACAGAGACGATGTACCCCTGTTTGGCTCTTTGAATATATTCTGCTTTGCAGATTTTGTTATTCTTCTTCAGTTTTCTTTAACAGCAAGGATAACAGCGGTGCTATTTTTGCAGAAACAAAGGACGGGTGGGTTTTTGTCTCTTCTTGCAACCATTTCTTTGTACATAGGGACTTCACAAACCACAACTACCAGTATATATCTATATATATATATCTGTAGATATATATCTATAGATATATCTATAGATATATCTTTGTTATTTAACATAATGGGAGACTTTTGTCTTAAATCCAATGCAAGAATTAGGCTACAGACTGTTGTTGATATTTGTCCTAGAGTAAGTTTTACTTAGAGGCCTTCTTAAACTGTCTTATAAAAGTCTTCTAGTAGTACTGGTGTAGGAAATGCATCTGGTAAAAACTGTTCCCCCTCAGTTACAGATATTTTAATTGTTTTCAAACAAAATACAAAACAACTCAATGTCAGCAATTCAGTGGTATAGGATTGGATTGTAGTTTGGACTTGGACATTAGTATATACACATGTGAAAATGTATTCAGAATAATTAACCTTATAAACACTAGCAAATGTTTCATGATAGCAGGAACAGTCGTAGAAAATATAGTCCTGCTCTCTTTTTTTACCTCTAAATAACCTGAATTTCCCTTCTTACTTCCCTTCCTGTTCTTTTACTTAAGTGAGTTGGTTTCTGTTTCAGGAACTTTTTCAGTTTTGTTATTCCTTTATTTTTTTCTAAGATGATCCTAAGGAGGTAGTATCTGTCAAGATATCAGCCTTTACAGTTGGTACATTTGAGCTTTCTCCTCTTCCTGTGCATCTGGCATTCTGCACATATGAGCTTGCTTGCAATCCTGTATCATTTTTTAAACCTAACTTCAAACAAAATGAAATTTCGTAGAACCAACATCCTGAATTTTGTTCATTCTCCTGGTGCTGTGTGTATACCAAACCAGATATTTTTCAGCATATCTTATTTATTGGCAACAAATGATAACACAACAAAACACTAAAATTAATACCTTTTGGAGAAGGAAGAATGTAGGTATTTGTTGTCAATGCTTCCTGTCTTTAATGGGCTTTTAAAGACCAACTGAAGCTAAGTATATGATTGGCTATAAATCAGTCATTAAGTAATTAATGGTAATTAAGAATGAGTGAGTGCAAAACAAAAAGTTGTAACTAGGAAGAATGGAAAGAAACACAGACTGAATATCAGGAAAAACATCCCTAGAATGACATCTGTTAGACCATGGCACAGCCTTCCCAGGAAAAAGGTGGGATGCCCTTCACTGGGATTGTTTATATCCTGACTGTACACATTGCCAGGAATTTACTGTACAAAATGGTCTTGTATTGGCCCTGAGGAAATGGACTGAATGACCTAATGAGTTTTTTCTTTCCATTTTTAAGAATTAGGATTTGATGCCACAGTGACTAATCCCTTAAACCAACACAGAGGGAAGCAGTAAACCTGGCCAATTACTCTGCTGCTATAAATGGTGACAAGAAGGCTGGAAAACCTCCCAGATAAAAACAGCAATTGTATTGTCTTAGCAGCCTTGCAATGAGAGTGGGTGTCAAACTCAGTTGTAACACGTAATCACATCATGGAAATGAGCTTTTCTCAGAGTTATCATGCACCACTGCTTTGTGGCAGCTTATCAACAAGCAGGGGAAGCTACAAATAGCATAAAACGAGGTAATAATAATTAGGAATGGCAAACAGCACGGTAATGCTGATACAGACATGACCAGCGCTTGCCCTGGAGAGCTCTGTATCTATAGCCCCCTGTAGCACTGCTGTGGCTGTTGTGGTAATGGCTCATTGCTCTGTGTGTTGTTTAATGGAGTATTAAGAACCTCACTGAATGTGTTTGTCTATAGCTTCAAATATTTAGTATATTTTTATTGCTACCAATATGGACTTAATTTGAACAAATAAACTGGCAGGAGAAGTAATTTACACCTTGTAGTCATCCAGTCCAACAACTTTTAATAGGTTAAATATAATTTCATTCTTCAAATTACTTTGGGTAGTTTCTCAGAGAGTAAGGGTGGAGTTCTACGTGAATTTATGGGGATGGAGAGAACCAGTTTTATTTGGTCTCTGTCATCTGCCAAAACTCAGCTTACTAACTGGGAAACGAACATAATAACATGTTACTTGTTTGCATAATCAGGAGCTTGGAGTCTCTGCTCCACAGACTTACCCTGAAACTAGCCCAGACCTTTTACAGAGATGTTGTAAGGTTCAGTGAATGACTACATACACTGGGAGCATCTCCACTGGGGGTTTCTAGAGCAGTGTTTATTTGTGCCCCAGTGAATGGAATGACAGACAAGTGGACAGACCCGCTAAACATTCTCTATGCCAGACCTGAGCACGATCAGTATAGCCAGATCTGAGATGATAGCCACAGATGCATCCTCAAAACATTGCAGTGGATTTTCACGAGCAAAACTTCTGCTTATGAGCTGCTTGGCTGATTACCTCTGATTTCTTCTGAAACTTTTGTGTTTTCTCTCTGTCTTGCATGAAGAAAGGTAATTCCAGGCTCATTGAAGGCTGCCAGCTATGTAGGACAAGTTATTTTTGGATTTTGGATTTGGGTTTTTTTTTTATACAGAACATTTTTCTAACTCCCTGGCTGCCATGTTTCTCTTTCCCTTTGTAAGAATAACACTTGCCACAGTGTATGGAGCCAAATGTTCCCTTCTGAGTCCCTTGAGTTATCTAATTTTCAGAAGACAGTTACTGAACATCCCAGATGGCTTATTTCAGTAAAGCAGCAGTATTTGAAAACTGAAGAAAACATGTTCACTGTAAACTAGCCAGCCCAGGGTGTATTTGGAGCTTATTGCCCTGTTTTCCTCCTGCTGGTGGACTGTGAAGCCTCAGTGTGTGATGTTTACATTAGTGTTTGTTAACAACATTTGTCACTCTCTTGAAAGGGATTACAGAGTGAGGCAACCTCAGCGCTGTTAGAGTCCACTGGGCTCTGATTTCTCACTGTTTCCTGGACATGTTTCTAAGTGTTATTCAAGTTATCTTTATAGATGCACAAAAATAGCTTTGAAGGGATGTTTTTAGAACAGGTGTTTTCAACTGAAGGTGAAACTGAAGTTCAGGATGCAGTCCACAATGACTGCAGTAGTGTACTCTGCAGTCTGAGAGGGCTGCTGCTCTCCCCCTGCCCCCACAGCTCCTGTTCTTCTAGAAATGAAAGACAGAATTATGTTAGTTTTCCTTTCGGAGGCTCTGCCTTAATCAGGAACAGCTGCATTGTGAGAAGCTCAAACTGCTTCCTTTGTGTTCTATTATTTATTCTCCAGCCTTATGAAGATATAAAAAAAACCCCAAACAAAACAACAAAGCAAAGCAAAACAAAACCCCAAATGAAACAACAAAACAAACAAACAAACAAAAACCCCCTAATGCCTGCAGCAAACAAACTTTTTCAGATCCAAACATACAAGAAAACAAGAGGTTAATAAGGTTCTGACACTCTACAAAAGCAAGCGTTTCGTATTCTAAGTAGAGCTGATACTTTCTCCTTTTAACGTTCCTAGTCCTTAGTGATTCAGGGATTTTTCCCTTGTAGGCAATGTATAATTTAAGATATATTAAATATGTAAGAAAGTATGTTTTTTTACTGACTAATATGACTATGTAGGGTAGAGTGTTGAGAGGAATAGTTGCACTAATCAAGCATGTTTTGTGTCTAGGTATATTCTTTTACAATGGACATCCAGTAAGACAGGTGGATGTTGTTGGGATAGTGGTTCAAAAAAAGGAGCGAGATGCCTTTTATAATTATGGAGGTAAGGAAAATTTATTTCTTTCTTTTTGCACTTCTCAGCCTTCTGTCTTAGTTACTGTTAGAACTGAAAGGTTTCCTTGTTTGATCATTGTCTATTCTTGAAACAAATGTGCTCTTATCCCAATATAATGTATATCTGCAGCTGAGATTACTTGGCAAATGTAGGGGCTACTGTTTATCTCCACTTCAAAAATAGAGAATTATATAGTTAACATAGAGTAATTGATTCATTTGGAGTCATGTAGCAAATCTTAATTTTGGTTGTTGCTTTGTCACTGGACTCTACCACCTTCCTCTCCTATATATACAGTTCCTTTGGTCGGATGCAAACAGATTTAACGGTACCCACAAATGAGAAATCACTTATTCTGTATTTGAACTTTAGAAATCCCTTTTGACTTCTTGTATGTCTTGTCATATTTTGAAGCCAACTTCTAATAGCAGTCAGGAGCTTATTTATGTTTAGATGCACAAGAGTCTTAACAATTTAATTCAAGTATCAAAGTACCAGTCCTTGCCAACACCAGCTGGGAGTTGTCTCCTCCGTATTGCTTTTCCCAGTATTCAGTTTTATTAACATGGAAACATCTGATTGTCATTTTGTTCAGCTGTCTTTTACATCTGGAGAAAAAGCAGAGTGGAGCAGTGGTGATGTGGCAAGTTTCAAAAGGTGGGGGGAGGTCACCTCTCAATAGGAAGGGGGAGCCAAATGTGTAGACCCTTTTGAAGCCCTTATGCCCTGTGTCTTCCTCTGCCGTGTGTTTTCACCTGGTGGAGGTAAGTCATGGAGTGCCTCTCCTTCCCAGTTCCCTTGCTTGTAAAATAGATTCAGCTGCTGTCCCCTGAACCTCGGGAGTATTGTGAAGATAGAGTTGACAACTCAAACAGGTCCCAGGTTCCCCAGCATCAAACTGCTGCAGAGTGGCATTGACTGCAATTGCATTTATCACTTCATGAGAACAGAGACAGACAGAATCAAAATGACCAAGACAAAACCAGTTCTGTGGGTAAGGGTTTTCCATGCTGCTCTCAGCATCAGTTTAACAACTAAACCTGTTGAAAATGTTTGACTGGGGCAGAAAGTGGAGAAATAGAAATAAAAAGAAACTGCAGAGTGGTGGAAATGAGGCCTTAGATCAGCCGACCTTCAAGTGCAGCTCACAGTGAGCCTGGCTTCCTGCTGTCCTTTTCACATCCAACTCCACTCTTTGTTCCAGCAGTTCCTGGTTTGAGTTTTCAGGCTACCTGCCAGGGTGCCCCTCCTCAGCCTGCCCTCCCTTTCAGGCAGGCCGATTCTGCCAGCGCAAAATTGTAACTTAGACAGTTTCCTGCTTGTTACTTCTTGCATCTCTCAGTTAACAGACTCTGGTGAGTCACAGGGGTTGCATCAGCTGGCGTGCCACACACTGCTCGGGACTTGCTCACTTTCCATCTGCTTAAAAGTGACTTTCAAAGTAATTCCCCCTTTGTACTTGCTCTCTGATAGGGAACTGAAATGTCTTTGTGTCGCTGCTGTGATCCCCCCGTGCCCCATTCCCTCTCTGCTTCAGAATACACACCGCTCACTTTAAAGATTCTTAGGTCCTCTGCTGAAAACTCTACAGCCAGAACTGGTGACAAAATCATAATTGTAAAAAAGAGTTAATTGACTCTTTCCTGGCTTAAAAAATAAAAATTACATCCTGTGTAAAATTTGACACTTTGATTTGATTGTTTATTGCTATTATGATAAGTTAAGAGAAAGATACCTAATTAAAATGTAGCTTTGATCAAGGTCATATTTTAGCTAATGCATCTTTGTGACCTCTTTTTTTTCCCCTTTTTAACAAAACCAAACATTATATGTGGTTTTCTTTGTACTCCAAAACTGATTTGAAAGGCTGAAAGGCAATTGCCTTAAAATCAAATAATAAATAATTTCATCAGCATCTCAGTAGGTTCATGAAGGCCTGACAAGAGCCATACCCATTTTGTCATAAAGAAATAAAAATTAACACAATTATCTCATTTAACAGGTAGCTTTGAGCTACCCCTCAAATAATTAAGCAAGAATCAAAGAAACCAAAGCCAAACAAACAAAAACCAGGGGAAAAAAAACAACAAACAAACAAAAAGGAAACCCACAAAAAACCCAAATAAACCAAAGTTGAAACCCAAAGAGATGAGGAAGGGTGGCACAGGGAGCACAGGAAGTATTCAAAAGTTTGTAGACCCCTTGAGTGCATTTAAAATAGATTAACATTCTCTTGTCTAATTAGAATACAATTGCAAAACTTCTCATTCATCTGCACTTCAGGAGTCTTGTCTTTTTGCTCAAAGCTTTCATCTATGAACTTGCAAAACTTCGTTTCAGAATCTTGCTCTGCTACCAGATTCCTTGTGTGGTCAAGTATGGGTCAGTCTTTGCAGGGCTCTGTTTTCAGCTGTTACATTGGGGAGGAGGAGTCTGGCCTTCTAATCCTTCAGTCTTGTTTGGTTTGTTTCCAAGCCCTTCTTGGGAAGCCTGTCTGTCTCAGTTGATGTGAGCTGGAACATCTAGAAACTGTGGGAATGCAAGAGTGAAATGTCATCTGCCCTGCTTCTCCTTGCCATTGCTGGCTTGCATGGATGGCTTGGCATGGTTTATGAGGGTTCTGACTCCTACTAAAATAGTTGCTGTCTGTCTGTACCAAGGAGAGGAAATCCTACCAGCAGATTGTTATCTGTGCTCTGGTACAAAATTAAAGCTGCTGAAATAGTTGCAGACACAGCAGCTCAAAACAGAGATAGCAGAGAGGAGCATACTTCTGTGATGAAATTTGGAATTGCCTGCATCTTATAAATGCTGTAGGTTTGCTAATAACAATGTGCAGCTAAACTACTCAGAAACAGGAAGGCAAGACAATTATTTGAAATTAGACACCCCGCCCCCCCC
>VZTJ01002933.1:3504351-3534096 GCA_013397795.1 Orthonyx spaldingii | reverse complement strand
CCCCCCCCCCCCCCCCAAGTAGGGAGATTGTTTTAAAACACGTGAGACAGTGCAAAGACATTTTGCTTTGATGCTATGGTTCCCAGAGGAAATGACTGCAGGTACCAATCAGCACCTTCCTGGTAAACATTGCTGTTACTTTTTTAGTTATGGATCTGGTTTAATGAGCAGAAGAAAATTACAAGTTTCCATCTGTGAGGAGTGGAATCTCAGTCTTGGAGATGTTACATTCAAGAAGCAAGGTGCTTGGAGCATTGGTTGGATGATCCTTGATAGATATTTAGTGCTTTTCTATTTAGAGCATTTTATTGCATAGGCCCTTGATCTATAGAACGTTGATTCTTCGGACAGTTTTTAGTTTCCTTTGAGTTTTGTCTTTTCCTGATGTCATCGACAACGCAGTGCCTGGAGCAGAAATTGTAAAACTTATTTTCGTTGGATACTGGCAGAACAGGAAAAACAGCTCCATGCTCAGGAGAAGGTGTTGAGCCTTTTCAGCAGCGGAAGTGGCATGCATGCCACCTGCACCTACACCTTACCTTGGGAATTCCTGGCTTCGAGCAGAACCACGAGCATGTACTCTTTTCTTTGCTTCCTGCCTACAGGAGCTGCCTTTCTGCTCCCTGGACATTATATGGGAAAGGCCAGCACACTTCAAGCACAGTACTGGTGTGGAAACCAATGCAGCTGCAGGTAGCTGCACTCCTGGTTTATTCACATGGATACATCCCCAAATGCTGAAGTGCTGTTTTCTCCCTGTAGCAGTAATGCTTCTGTGGTTTGTACCTGGTCTCCAGTTTTAATTTGTCTGACTTCAGGTTTGAACACTGATTCTTCTCCTGACCTTGTCAATGAGATTGAAACCCCTTAGTATCCAATATATGTACTGAAGCCTCATCATTTAAATTAGTGCTTGATCTTTCTTTGAGAATATGCCTGTTACCTTGCTGACTGTGCACATAAGCACATCTAGTGCTGAACTGCTTCTGTGTCTGAAACAACTGTGGAAATTATTTCAGATATGTAAGTAGGGTTTGGACACCCACTTTCCCTTTCAAACCGGTTGGAATGAGATGTCCTTGGCAGTTATCTCCCTACATATTTATGTACCTTCACTTCTTGGAACATGACTACCAGCTTTCCTAATCTGTAAATCTTGCAAATTTTTTTGCAGTGGATGATAGTACTGGAGTTATAAATTGTGTCTGCTGGAAAAACCCCATGGTAGCAGAAACACTCTTATCAGGTAATTTATCAAATAAATAATTCCTCTTTTAACTCTATGTTTTTACTTATGTCCATCTTGCATAATTTAGTAAGTGATCAAACTTGCAGAAGAGCAAATTCAACTGTTCAATTTTTTTCTTTTTAATTTTAAACCACCACGTCATACAGCCTGGGCCATTTGGGGAATTTTCTATTAGTTTTTGTGTTGTGTTCAATGGTGATTCCAATAAAACCATTACATTATGTCCTGTCCCTGCCTTTTCCTTATTTGAGTAATATGATATTTCAGTTCTATGCTGTGACATTGTTCAGAGAATTTGCCTCTTGAAGTTCTTTCTGTGACTTCCTCAAGTAAGGAACTAGGCTGGAAATGTGCCACAACTTCTGTTTCCAAAGTCAGTCCCTCGCCCTGCACTTGTGGTAGTGGTTTCAGGATTTATCCTCACTTTGTTTGTATTCATATTCTCCTGCTCATACAGACACTGTCAGCAATGAACTTGAAAGTTGCTTCTAACACAGTGGGAGGGTGCCAGCATTCTCTTACAATTTGGGCGAGTCTTAAATGTGCAGTAATTGTGCATTTGAAATGAATGTATTACTGCACTCACTAACAGAACAACTCAGTAGTGTCTGGCTGTCTCTTTGCTTTTTCTCCCACTGTCTCTTGTAGATCAAAGTACAGAATTCTTTCTACTTTGGATATTCTTGGGAGCCCATGTAGTGGATTGACAACCCTAATATGGAGCTGATCAAATTCTACTGAAATAAATCTTACTAGTGTCATCTGCAGTTTTAGGGATACATATTAATAGAATGGAGCAAGGAAAGCTTGATGTAAAAGTTAAAAACTCTGATGTCTGTGGAACAAGCCCATTTCTACAGACAAATAATTCATACTTATATTTAACAATGATATGACAAGTGGTACAGACAGTCCCAACTGGAATGTAGAAGACAGCTCTCACTTTGGAGAGATGATCTGGCACAGCTCTCTAAAACAAAAAAATAAAAAAGGAGAGACACAATCAAATCAGTTTCGAGGAACTTAAATGAGGAACTTAGATACATTAAAAGGAATTGAAGGAATTGCATGAAATACTGCTTGAAATAGAATGAGGGCCAAGAGTGCTTTTCAGCCTTGTATTCTTACTTTATACGTACATCAGTTGTGCTTGGATGGACACTATGCTAATAATGGAAATTTATTCATTTGTACCTGCTAAAGAAAGCTCTTAGGGGGCACAGGAAAACTTTCTTCCAGCCTTTTGTAATTGTGATCAGGGATACTTGGAGCATTAATCAGGTTTTGAAGTTATGAAGGATTTACTGACCTGCAAAGTTTGTTATGTAAACGTGAAGTTCTGTCAAGCTGCATTCACCTCAGTGTAGACATCAAATTGCATCACATGAATACTTTGGCCCCACCTCAGATGACTCATTCTTCTTTTATATAAAATGTTAAACTGACTTTTCACCTCTCATCCATCTTAGCATGACAAAATCAAAAAATGACAAAAACGATTTCAAATTTATGTTTTCATTTTGCAGCCCATCTATGACATTTTCTGTGGTACATCAGTATCTCCTCCCTTTTATACTTCCCCCAGGTGAACTATTTAAATAAATGTAAGACTGTAAACTAACTTTGTCACACAGAAGTTTTGCTACCCAGGATACATGGTGCCTGGGACCTTACCCTTTATTAATAATATGACTCCTGTGGTGCTTAGGTGGATGAATGAAAAAGAACAATTAATGCATTGACTTTAATGCCTGACTCCCTTTCCCCCACTTCTTGCAGCTCATTCAAGCACACCCAGCAGTCTCGCTGTATTTGAACAGATGAAGAAACTCCAAGAAACAGTGAGCCAGAAAACCAAGTTGGAGATTGGGGATGTTGTCAGGGTCAGAGGTCACATCCGGACCTATAGACAACAAAGAGAAATTCAGGCTTCCTGTTTTTGTGAGTGTTATGAGTCTGTGACATATGTAACTAAGATGTCTGAATCTGTGAAAATATCTGAGCTGTATGTAATTAATTGAATATTTTCCACTTTGTTTTCTGGCATCTCATTTTTCTAAGCATTTTCATCTGTGTATCTTTATTTCAATTGTAGCAGCGTAGGGTTAGAAGACACACTATGTCCTGTGTGAGATTAGATCACCTGTAAACCAGGCATTCCTGGAAAAACTGTAAGAGCTGATTAGCATGCATACAAGAATACTGTGCAGATACTGGTGTCTGCAAGAGTGATTTGCTCTTCAGATTTCTCTGTGTTGAAGTAGAGCAGCCAAAGCCCGTGGGAAGGGAGCTGGTGACCTTCTGTGTCCCACTTCACCAAGGGCGCTGGGGGCTTTGGGGAAGCGGCTGCTGTTCGTCACAGCCTGTACAACCCGTTCTGTGGGCAGTGTCCCACTGAAGCCTGGCTTCTGCTAAGCTCCCTGGCTCTGCAGGATGAGGGAGAAGTGTTCCTCAGGCACAGACCTGCATGCAGGTGCTGCCTCAGTGTCTGACAGCTCTCTGGGCAGCAGGGCTCTGCAGCCCACTGCTTCTGCTCTAGGAGCTTCCAGTTACATAACAACTTCTCAGTTCCGTGTCTGTGCTGTTGTGTAAGAGTTGGTTTTCCCCAGTGAAATCTTTCAGAGATAATTCTGGAAGTATTTCTTCAGTGAAGAAAAGCTTGTCTTTTAAAAACCCTATGTAAGTCAGATAAAAAGTCTAGATTTTTCAGCAGTAGCTAAAATTTGCAAGAAAGTTCAGCCCACCTTCCCAGACAGAAGATTTATGAATATATACAACCCATTCATGGGTTGGTAATAATACCAAAGAGAGCTATGCAATTCAAGTAGCCTCTAAATTGCTTTCACTTTGGCCCAAATAAAGCTCCTTACTATGTGTTAACTTCATTTAATGGATAAAGACTGCTGAAAGGTAAAATAGAGATCATAAATTCTGGTTGAATAAGTTGTCAGACAAAAGTATAATCAGTAATGCACCACAACAGGCCACTTTACCTCCTTGTAAACTGTAAAAGAAGGATTGGCCTTTGTGGTTTTGTTTTTATGAAAACCACAGTGAACAAAATTTGCCAATTCAGTAGTGGCTGTGAAGCTCTATAGTGCTGCCTCAGGTTTGCTTGCTTAAAAAATTGTATGGCAGTCCTGGCCAAGTCTACGTGTTCTCATTGCCTCTCCAGATAAAGTGGATGATCCTGTGTGTGATGTCCAGATTTCAAGAATGCTGGAGCTCCCTTGTCTCTACAGAGAAGTTTATGATAAACCTTTCAAGGGCCCTGGGGAAAAACAGAGGTAAATGCAGTATCCAAACTGCTCCTGGGGCAAAGCGTGGGATATTATGATTGTTTACTTGTTGTTGTAATAACTCTGGAAAAAATAGAAGAGGGCCTGACTGTGATTTAGACTGCATAAATATACAGTAGCAGTCTGCTTTTCTCCAAATAGTTGGTGATCCATACAGATGAGATACCTGTCCATAATCTGAGAAAATAAGTATAATGCTGAAATAAAATTAATATTAGGATGGAAGTAAAATACTGTGTACAGACCTCTTGGCATCTAGTGAAAAAAGATGGGGTTTTGAGCAAGATTTGGGGCTGAGGTCAGCAGAGAGGATGGAGAAGTATCCTTGCCTGATGTTTTATGTGTAAGGTTCAGGAGCTATTCCACGGAAATGCTCTCCTGCCCTTGTTGTTGTCAAACCACAAATACATAATGTCAATAAACTTGAGTCAAACACCCACTCCTGTACTCAGTTTGAGGGTAGTTGGATGTTTATTGGGAGGCCTGATGGATGTAGTATGGTTTCAGAGACTGCAGATCTTAAATTCACAAAACCATAACAGCAAATGATTGAAGAACAGTTGAATGTTTATGCATATAAAAATATTCTGATTTAATTAAGGATTTAAATTAAAATTCTTTAAGGACAGTAAAACATCTTTTGACCTTTGAAACCAATCTAGTGGACTGACTTTATGTAATTGTTTTAAAACCCATTTCTTGCCTTTTGACATGTTCTGTGTATCCTTCTAGTGGCCTGGAGGGTCAGAATTCCTCAATCCATATACTGCATGAGAAAGTACAAGGCTTTCTATTAGAAAACAGAATTCAGACCTTTTACCAGCAGGAGTTGGAGACAGTTGATTCTCTGGTGTCTCTGGCTGGTGTGCATCTGCCCAGCCCCAGCTGTCAGGAGGTGAGTGAATGCATTTGTTCCAAGTTTTTAGTGGGGGGAAATAATACCATGTACTTTTTCAAAGCATAAACAGATAAGGGACTGGTGTCTTCAGAGGGTTCAAAAACCACTAGTGCTTTAGCTTTATGCATTAATTATTTACATAGCCTGAGGAAATCTTGTTACTTTAGACATATAAAACTGGGCTGAAAAAGTCATGTAAGAACATTCTGTTATTAGAGGTAATCTTGTGTTAGGGCTGAGCAATCTTTACAGCCTGCAACAGTCAGTACCTTATTTAGATTTGTAAATAGTAGCAGTGTCAGAAAAAGAGATCCCGTTAAGAAATCCCTGCTTGAGTTCTTTGGGACAGATGTTTGAGATCCTGAACCTGATCAGGAGACAGGAGCACAAAGTCTTTGTCTTGTTTCTCATTTGAAGCTCAATATATTAATAGAGATGCAGCTTTCAAGAGGAGGTTATGATGAGTGAATGAACAGTGCTCCCTGCCACATGTCTCACATTGGGAGTCTGTAGTTGTGAAGGGCCACGATTGAAAGGATTAGAAGGTGGGATTAAACTGAAATCAGTTTACAGGCAGTTGGATGTAACCAAACTATTACGAAACTTTCCAATGAGTTAGTAACCTCTTGATCAGCTGCAGAATGGGAAATAGAACAAAAACTGTATTGTAAAATGGCTTCATATTACTCTATATTAGTTGGATAAATCAAAAACCAGATTCTCAGCTGGTATGAAGTGATAAATGTCTGCAAAACTAACAGTTACATTTTTACTATGAAAACAATGGCAAATGAAACTTAAGCTGGAGTGT
The DNA here is from genome assembly GCA_013397795.1 of Orthonyx spaldingii. Lineage (NCBI taxonomy): Eukaryota > Metazoa > Chordata > Aves > Passeriformes > Orthonychidae > Orthonyx > Orthonyx spaldingii. The sequence continues at coordinate 3,527,839 of VZTJ01002933.1, read as the reverse complement.
TGTGATTCACTTGTTTACTTTCTGGTTTTCCATAAAGACATAAATCCCTGACAGGCATTTTCACTGCCTGATTTTGATGTGCACTGTAACGTTTGTTAAGTGCTATGTTATGTTGACTTCTAATGTTTGTTTAATTCTTAGGAAACCCAAACAAAACAACACAAAAACCAGTCCCTTGCAGATGAGGTCAAATAATAATGAAAGGTAGCTCTTTTCTTGTTGGCCTTGTTGAACTGGTGCTGATAGCTGGGTTGGGGTTTTATTTTGTTTGTTTGTTTTTATTTAAGGCATTTTTTTCTGTTTTGCTTTGAAGCAAACATGGATATTAACACTAACAGGAGCTATTCTCATTTTAGACAGGAAAGTTTAATAGTAGATTATCCAACATGGCACCCAGTACTTTCTAAACTAGCTGGAACAGAATTAAAAGTTCCCCAACACTTTACATTAAAGGAAGTAGTGGCCATTGTGCCCAATACTGGAAACTTAAAAGTTTCAGCATTTATAGAAAGACTAAGATAAATAATTTACAATGCCGTTTAAAGTAGGAACTGGTGCAGAACAAACATAGAAAGACTGAAAAAATACCCCAAGAAAACTCAACTCAAACAAAACACCAACCAAAAAAAAAACCAACTCAAAAACCCCAAACCAAGAAAAACAATGTAGCATCAGTGTTGTTAGCAGTCCTGAAGAGCTATCATAATAATTAATAGTTGCTCCTGACCCTAATGCAAGGGTGTGAGTGTATGTCGCAGGAGTTTGGGTGCACAGATGCTTATTTAGAAATTGCAGTTCTCCCTGTTGTCCTTTACTATTAATTTCTTGCAAAGAAGGTTATCTGTTCTTGCATAAGAAAGGACCTGCAGTTGTCAAGTGGCGTGAATGCCTTAAGAGGAGTGCCTAGTTATGCTCTGGAAATGCATTTCCTTGTTCCTCTACTCCCTCTCTAGAAGGTGTCACTTTTCATAACTGGCAAAGGGTCAAGTACCCAGTTCTATCCACAAAAGTAAGTGTAATAGATCTGATTTCTATCCCTCTTCCTTTCTTTTCTCTTCAGTAGTCTTTTGTTTTGCATTGCCCTCAAACCAAGAGGATAAATGGTGCTGCTGATGTGGAACGATGTTATTTTGGGTCTATTTGGCAAGGCAGGAGCTACATGAGCAGACTCAGCTAATTAGACCACGCCACAATATGCACACTTGTTCATTTCTTGCACTTTTCCTGAATGTAAAAAGATGAGTTACTTGGATGTATAGCTAATTTTTTTACCCTGATTCCAGTGTTGTAGAGCACAGTTGCTGTTAACCAATTTGTTTCCTTTCTCTTCCTTTCTCTGTGATCCTAGAAGATGTGGTGCACCCCTTTCATCTCTTTCCCAACTTTTAAAGTACTTGTGCAGTGTTCATCATAGTGGGAGGGTGTCTCCCCATGGAATATTTTCTCCACGGAGGTGATGAGCTGCTATGGAGTCACTGCAGTGGAGTGGAGCAGAGGGTGAGGATGGCAGGAGGTAACTGGGATAGTTTGGAATAGGCAGCATCTCTGTGTTCCTTTTCAGCACCACTGTGTAGCTGAGCCCTGTCCACATCCCATACAAGTCCCACAATATGTGTTCCTACAACATGTCCTGCATACGTAGTTCCAGTCCTGATGCCTCCCTGGCAGTGCAGTCTTGTGCCTCTCTGGAATAAATTTCCCTCTAGCAGATGCACATGGCAGAATTGAAATAATTTCCTCTTCTCAGACATATACTAGGGAAAATTTAACTTTATAGTCTACAGATGATGAGGAAGAGAATGTAACTACTTTTAAAAACAGTTAAAAATTAACAAATCTTTTCTTGACTTTCAAAGCCAGTGAAGCTTTAATTTGCATAACCAATGCCCCATCTATCCCTAAGCTGTAGCCTTTTCCTTGTCCATTAAAACAAAGGACTTCTGGGTCTGGAGAAGTAGGTACCAGAAGGAAGACTACAAGTAAAACAAGAAAAAGCCATTTTGTGCTTAAAGAACCTACAGAGTGTACTTGCTGGACTTAGGCAATTATGTTTGGCAAATGGACAAGCCTTTGGTTCCTTTTTTAAAGAAAGATACATGTGAACTGGATCCATCCCGTTTCTCAACTGGATTAAATGCTTTAAGCCAGCCAGTCTTGAATTAACCATTTCTCTGCCCTTCTGCCATGCATAAGCCACAGTGAGTGCTATTTTAGTGCTACCATTCCAGTTTGTGAATGTCACTAGCTTGGACACGTAACTTAAGTTGTGCTTTCCAGAGTGTGCTGTTTGTACTTCTCTTGAGTTGAATATTATCTCAAGGTCAGCAACGACAAGTAGTTAAAGCAGGGAGGTTTACAGTGTTGTTCACACTGCCTGTGCCTACCCTGTACATCATACTGTAGGTGTGACATGGTTCATTATGAGTTCTTGATGCAGTGTTCTTGACTTTCTGCCTCTTGAGGAAGCTTCACTGCTGCTTTAAATATGCATATTGCAAAGCTTATTATAGGACTTCAGGAGTGACATATCCAGGATCACTATTACTAAAATTGTCGCCTGCCCAAGCCCAGGACTAAACATTACATGAGAAACTGCAAAGGGTGATTCCATGAGTGGAATCATGTGTGGTTATACCAGGAAACTTTTAACACCATCAGAGTGTGATTCATAATGAGTCAAAGGTTACATACTTCCAGTGTTTTAAACAGACTCCCTAATTCCTGTACCACTTCATTTCTTTGACCTATTATTGACTGTATTGAATTTGTCTTGTTTTAAAGGTCTGAGAATAACTGGTTGCACAGCCCACTAAGCTGTGTGAGACCTATCAGACGGAATATATTGATTAAAGTACCTGCTTAATTCTGGATACACAGATTCTTCCGTTGCCTTTGCTAGAGAGCCCTTGGCTGGTCTTGGGAGTGAGGGTAATGATAGTAAAATTATTATTTAATAGCTGCTTCTGTCTCAGGTACACACACACACACACTCTCACAACGTGTTTTGCAGAAAAGATGACTGATTCTTGAATGCTCCTATGTTTGGATGTACAGCTTAACTTATTTGAAAAGGACCTGATTTGGAAGAGAGGAGGAAGATCCTGCTATTACTACTTCAGGGAACCTGAAATGGTGCACCCTGAAACTAAGGCATGCCCAAGGGAGGCACTTTGCAAAAGGAAGTGTGAACATGGTGAGAGGTATTGGGAAGAAGTACTATTGACTTGTGAATTTGCAGGATGAGATGCTGGAGTTACTTTAGGTGGACCAAAAGAGCAGACTAAGCAATTTTAGACTGGGTTGACAAAGAAACTTAATTGCTTCTTTACCCAGAGGAATGCAGAGAAGGAAGCTTGTTCTAGAGCACACTAGGAAAAAACCCCAAATTTTTCCTGTCATTTTATGGTAATATTAAACACAAATAATATATAATATTATATTAATATATAACATGGTATTATTAAAGTGGGCAGGAGCCCTAATTTGTTTTTCAGAAACAGTCCTTCTGCCATGGAGCCCTTTTCTGTGGATTCTGCAGCACATATGAGAGAGTGCTGATATGTAGCAGCTGCTTGCTTATATTAAGGCCTCGCTGCTTTCACTCTGTCAATGCCTTGACTTGCATTCTTAGTGATTCTGTTTCAGTATCCATCAAGGGTGAGCTGTGTGTCAGTTCACACAGAGTCTGTTTTTAATTATCTCCCTTCTCTGACAGGATTTCAGTGGTAAGCCAAACTGAATAATTATTGTGCTTCTTTGGAAATATTTTTATCTTTTTTTCTCCCCAAATGTTTGCTTTCACATTAAAAATTGATCAGAGTCTTGAGTTAGTTGCTTTGCTAGCAATTTCTTACATTCTTGAGGATTTATTACTGCATTTGAGTGAGAGGCAAAGTCTCTTCATTTTACATATAGCTATGAGAATGTGCTTTCCCCTGAGCAAATATTCACTCTTCACTTAATCCTTCCTGCTACATTTTATGTTTATTTCTTCAGTTCATCAGAACAGGCACAATGAAGAGAATACCATAGTGGTTTTAATGCTGTGACTGGAATGGTGTCCAGATGCATGGCCAAGTTTGTAATTAGAAGTAGAGTCTGTTGTTAATCCGGATTGATGGCTGTGGTGGACAGGAGGACAGACAACATTCAGGCACTGAATCCTTCAGTCTGAAGCAGAGAAAACTGAACTGAGAACAAGAGCCATTGTTCTGTGTTAATTATCTTGAAGTATTAGGCAATTATTTTTTACTGGTGATTTGAGAGGAAAAAGAGAGTGAGCTGTGGTGGGACAGAGCGAGAGATGTGATTATGACCTGTTGAAACTCTGAGGAGCTGGAGGAACAGGATGGAGAAACTCGTGATGCATGCTAACACCAATATCCCTTTTGGATCCCTGAACTATTCCCGGTTAGGTACATCAGCTTCCAGGCTGTTGGAGTGTCACTTGAGAACTGCAAATGGATTGAGTTATGTTTTGTGAAATGATAGTCTTCCTTTGCTCCTGTGGTGTTCTTTTCGCATATTCATGTAAATTCTTTCTAGTGCATGGTGGTTGCCTACTTCACTCCTGAGGCTTCTGAGCTGCTTCTGGTGAGTGAAGTAGGATATGTGAAGTCGGATGCTTTTGTTCAGAATAGGGTGGGAGCATTTATGGTGATAGTTGAAGGAATGGGTGGGAGCATTTATGGTAATTGTTGAAGGAATGGCTTGGCAAATCTTGCTCTGGTTGCTCTGCTGTGGTTCTAGTTATCACATATTGGTTTGTGGGAAGCAGTTTAGCTCCCTTCTCAAAGAAAACCACAGGGAGCACAATGTGCTCCCAACAGATGAGAAAACAGCAATTGGGGAACTGAAGCAGTCTGCGTAGATAAATGGGAGGTTGAAGGACACAGTAGGACAGATGGAAATGGAGAAGAGTAAATAATAGTTTTGCTCTTATCTACCCATACTTTCCCCTCTCCACAACTAATTATTTCCTTCTACTTCCCTAGGTGTCACTCCACTGTCTTAGCTCTGCTCTACTTCCAAACAAACCCTGCTTTTCCCTGGAATTTTTTCCCTCCCTCCCCTTCCTTCCTTCCTTCCTACTCTGTTAGATGTGTCCCAAATACAGAACCCTGTGTTCTAAGTAACCTCAGTTAGGGACTTCCAGGCACGTTGTTCTCCTTTCACAAGAAACTCATTTCCCACCCACCCTCAAAACTGAATCCTTTGTTTCCTTGTTTCGTATACCTGTCTTAATTTCTTGCATGCTCTTTATCTTTTCAGTTCAGTAGGCTGGGGAGAAGCTCCTGAGAGCGTGACGAAATATTTGTAAAAATTTGGAAAAAAAGAGGGCAAGAGACAAATATTGGTTTTGTCAGTTTTCTCCTTTCCCTGAAATCAGGAGATGGGAATCCAGTCCTCGGCACTTGAATTCCTCCTGAATATCACCTTACAACACACTGATTTTCTTACCTTCCTACCCTTATTACCAGGAAAACTCTGGAAGTGAACAAAGCTTGATTAGCAAAAAAGTTAAATGATCTGCAAGCATCACAAGTCTCTTCCAAAAAAGAGTTCTTGGTCCATCATCAAATAGCTGTTAATCACAAAGAAGGCAGTTTAGAGATTGTGGTTCCTTAAGAATGGCACAATGGCACCAAGTTTCTGGTGTTTGGGTTTTGTTTAAAGCTCAGGGATGTTGGTTATTTCATACATAACAGATATGACTTGTGAATTACTAAATGAAGAAAAATGTGTAACAAAATTCATATTAAAGAGGACCTGAAGTCCTCTTCCACTTGAAAGCATCTGGAGCTTTTGCTGGTAACTTTAGTAGAGCTGAAATTTCTCACCATCTGCTTCATTTCTCTCTTCCCATCCAGGTGAACTCAAAAAGTAACTCCAGTTCCAAACAGATTCACAGTGTTTTTAAGGAAGCAATAAAGATGCTGCAAGAAAAAGGAGTGGTTTTCCAGAAACCTAGTAGCTCCAAGGACTTATACCATGTAAGGAACTGAGCTGTGGTTGCAAACAAGTTCAGTGGTATGACTTTCACAATCAGTAAAAACAGTAAAAATATTGCAGAAATTGTAGAAATGTTTCAGAAAGAGAAGCTGGACATCCAGGTGCTCTCAGTTGACTCAAAAGTCTTACCTGCAGCTTACTTCAGTGTTGGTTGTATCTCTGTATCGCCCACTGAGTTGTTCCAAGTTCCATCTGTGTTCACTGGGCTGCCAAACTGCTCTGATACAGCTGAGCTCACAGAAACCTGGGGCCTGGGACAGTTCTCCTTATCCAAGTGGGTTCAAGCTTGCTGTTCTGCTGAGTCAGTCACCCTCCTTTGGGTCAAATTCTGTTGTATTGTGGTCTTCACCTAACTCATGGATGCTACTAAAAGTAGTAAAAGTAATGCCTGAAGATTTGACATTCATTATTAGTCTTGGAGGCAGCATAAAATGCAGAGTGTAGTTATGACAGTGTTAGCTTAGAATACACCACAACATTGGATTGTTTTTCAACAGCCAGTCCAGTTTCTTCTTTTTTCTTCAGGTGACTGACCATGATAAGGAGCTGTTTCAAGTGACCCTTGATGTGATCAAAGAAGACTGTCAAAAACCCAGGCGTAAGTAGCAGAGTGATCAAACTCTGATGAGCTGGTGCTGATGTACTGATGACAATATCTCCTCCTGCTGCTGGATTGGATTTGCTGCTTGTCCTTACCCTTGAACTCGAGCTGTGGCTGGTGTAGCTAATCAGTATAGCTAAAAGCAGGAGTGCAGGAGCAGCTTCCTGTGAGCATGGAGCGAGAAAGAGCAGGTGTGCCCAGCAGGAAGCAAACCTCTCCAATCTGAAATAAGCAGCCATTATCTTAGATCTATGAGAATACTTGGATTTTGGGAGGAACCAAATGTAATGAAGTCAGGTCACCACCTAGCAGTTGTTGCTTTGCACTCTGGGGAAGTAGCAAATCTTGCTGGTTCAGTTTCTACGGGGGAGTTGACACAAAAGTGACCGTGCAGAAGGGTGAAATCCCCGCCTCCTTCAAGTCAACAATAAAACTTGCTTAAGTCAGGAGGATATTCTCTGTAGATTGTAAGCTCAGGTGGAGCTCAGGTGGCTTTTCTTTGCAGTTAAGGATTTCAGTCAAAGTCTGCTTCTTCTCAGATAATGTGCCTCGGGTGGCTTCTGAGTTATCCCCATCCCTCAAACCTATTGTGTCTTATTGCCATGGTGATAACTTGTGCCTGTCTTGAATGTCGGCTAATTACACAGGTGCATTGCTACAGAGTGTCTTTCAATTCACGGGATAGAATGTGTCAGCAGGGATCACTTGCTGCCAGAGTGCAGCTATTTGTGGGATAGAACGTGCTTTAGCACAGAATAAATGACTGACTGGAACATAAGGCATAACTTAAATTGCTAATATCCCTATACTGTCATAACTACAATGGCACTTGTAGGACTTGGGGTGTATGATGGTTATCCTGCTGTGAAAAAAAGACTAAGTGAGGCAATATCAAGTCTGAGTTTTCACTGTCTCTCTTGAAAAGTGGTAGGATTGTAGACAAGGTCTTGGGAGGTGGAGGGAGAGGAGGTTGTTGGGCATACAGGTTAAGATGGGCTCGTTTGCCTCAGGCTGTTTCAGTGCAACAAATTACTCCATCACAGTGTTTCATTGCCTTTTATCTAATTAACAAATGCAAACATAATTTCTCTAAGAGTCAAATCATTCTTTTGCTCATTTTATACATAAGCTAGTTCTCCTGGTAACCTGCTTTTTTTATGTAATTATGCCACTATCAAGGCCAGAACCTCTATACAGGTGACAGAGGCACTGAGTGCCTGCCTCCTATCTTGTTCCCTTCTTGTCCATTGTCACACTGGTAAAGTACTCTGTGATCCATGAGAAGTTCGAAAGTTCTTTTGGTCAGGAAAAGTCAACAATAGAGAGTAATTTGTAGATCAGTCGCAGAAATGACTTTGAAGAGTCCTGAGTCCTCAAAGCCATGTTTTCCATAATAAGCAGTTTAAAATTAGCAACTGTTTTACAAACCCTCTTTTTCTCCTTGAAGCTTCCCCCCTACTTAGTTTCCTGCTGTAAAGAGGACAATTTCCAGGTCAGTGTCCCTTTGCTGTTTTCCAGAAGGACCATTTCAATGCCCTGGTCATTGGTAGTAGAAGCAAAGCCAAGAAGCTTCAATCGAAACCAAGAGGGCACGGCGGGTATTTGTTGTCAGTGGATGATGCAAGAGCCCGGAGCTCAGTGCGGCCGCCGGCCCCCCTCTGCTGGCAGAGCGCGGGCCCAGCCGCCCGGAGGGCTCCCAGGGACAAAACAAGGACACGGGCATTCACCTCCAGGGCTTTTGCCTGTTTGTTGCAAGAAATTCCTACCCGTTTTCCTCCAAGAGTGATAGTAATCTTCCATGACAAGAAGAATGATTTATGATAAACTCTTCTCTCCAAGGAGTTACTTCTCTGCCAGTTTTCCTGGCAACGCCTTGCCCCGTTGTTGTAGTTGTGACACATTCCCAGGCCCAACCCAGCTGTCTGAAACTATTGTACAAGTTAAAAAAAAAAATCTTCAGTGTGCCTGCTCAGAGCTGCACAAGCCATGATCTGTAATGTGCCTACATGACAATCCTAGTCCTTGGCTCCACTTGTAATTCCTGATCTTAAATGCACTCATGAGAGACCACTGTGGGTTCATCTAGAAGCTTAATATAGCCAGACAGCATATTTTGACTCCAGACTGAAGTGAAAAATTGATTTGGGTTTTGGTTTGTTTGTTTGTTTCTTTGTTTGTTTTATAAATGTGTTCTGTTTTTAGGCTTAGATCAGACTAGTGGTAGAGAGGACAAAAACCAAAAGCATTTGAAGTTAAATTTAATATGTCAGAATGTACCCTGTGTGAGACATCTGCAGTGGGCAAATGGTACTTGTTCTGTAACACTGTCCCCTCTGATGTTGGTTGTCATGCAAGACAATTAATCACAACCTGGCTTCCCTCAACTGCTGGACAAAAGCAAGAACCCAGGATGTCAGTGAAAGAGAGACAGGAGTGTTTTGGGTTTACTTAATCATCGTACACACCTGCAGCTACCCCAAAGTTCTATTTTCCACCAGAATCCAGGGGAAAAGTACACATTGTACTGTTAGGTAGCACCTGAGTCATTAATGTAATTCACTGAGAATTAAGTACTCTAGATCAGGGATGGGCAATTTGACCTTCTTATGACAAACCTATGACAAATGCAAAGTGCAGCTACCCATTTTGTTTGCAACAACAATCACTATGAGCAGGTAGAGACATTATTCTGTTCTCTGCAGTTAACTCTCCCGGGATGGTGGACACATTTTTGGCTATCGGCCACAAAGATCTTTTTATCATGCTGGATACTTCTGAAGAAATATTTCTGCCTGACTCACAGCCTAGTCAGAATTAGGCTGAACTGTTTATTTACCACTATCTACTGGTGACTTTTCTCAGCAAGTTCTAAGGCAGCTCTGGGGCTCAGCAGATTCTAGAGTAGAGAATAACGAAAAAAACCAAAGGCAACCACAAGAAAGTATAGGACCCTACCTAGCCCGTGGCAATTTCTCAGTACCCTCATCAAACTTGCCTTGCATCATATGAGCTAAGGAGAGGGAAAATAATTTCTGCTGCTGTATCTGATCTGTGCCTGTTTTCCATTGTTAGCCACCGAGGAGAAATGTATTGTGTACTTCAGCACCGGGGGGACTGGGGACTTGCAGCACTGATGATTAGTGGGATACAGAGTTTGTTGCAGAAAATGACGACTGGGACAGCTTCAAACAATGCTCCACCTGGCACAGAATAGCTGCATGCAGCCATCAGGGACCTCTGTGCTTGCCCATAGCAAAGGGGATTATTTTAAACTTCTGTTCTCTTGTACGTTGCAGGGCTAATTCCACTTAAAAGGAGATAAAATACTGATGTTCCGTGACATTCTGCTCCCGTAATTGTCCGAGTAGTCTGAAGGGCAGGGATTCACTTCACGCAGTGCGAAGTGAATGCAGTTGCAGTGCCGCAGTTTTTCCACAAGATGCCAGCGTTGGGCCAGCAGTTGCAGGCCCTGGCCACACACCTCCCTGCTGTGCGAGAGGGTTGTGAAGTTGGGTCTCAGAGAAATTACTTTCATTTAGTTCCTTCTGAAGTTGCGAAAACTGGATGGCCTGCACAGGTGGATAGTGGAGGTACCCTTACGTTATTAACCTCTTCTTCAAGTTGTACTGAATGAGCCTTGCATGTTAGGAGCTGGCAAGACTGAGTTATCTTTCACCCTCATTACTACTGTTACAGCCCTGACACTTCCCAGAAAAGTCACTGAGAATAGCTGATAATTGGAGAACTGTAGGCACAGACAGGATCTCCTTCTTCTGATACACATATATATGCTTTAGTATCTGGGGCTCTTCATTTTTTCATGACTGATCTGTATTATGATAGTTCAAAAGAGACAGTTAGACTGAAATCTTCCTTCCATGCCTGGCTGCACTTTTTTTTTTTCTGCAGATGCTGAAAAAGGCTGCCATTTCCGTCATGTCCTAAGTTGTGTTCGGCAGAGCTACAACCCCTCTCTGACTGAAGTGGTGATGCACCGTGTCTTGGAACTACTGGAGAGTAACAGTGATGTTGTCAGCACAATGGAAGGATATTATACAGTATTTTAAAGAGAAAAGATAAGAAGAGGTTGAGAGACTGTGAGAAGCTGTCATTAGCTGGTATGATCTAGATAGCAGATAAAAAAGAGCCTTCTGATTCTCCAAATGCTGGTTTTGCCCAGCTTCAGAGAAGTTGTTCAAATACTTGTTTTAATATACTTGCTGAGTCCCTTGCTATTGAAAGTTGTATCAAAGTGATTCTGGACATTCTAATCTAGCAGAGGAACTGGAAAAGAAACTGGGCTCTTTTCTTGGAGTAGGATGAGACTTTGGCCATCCTCACATCTGCATCCAGTGGGCCTAAAGAAAAGTCACTGCTCAAGATCACTGTTTACTGCAGTGGTCGGCTCAGGAGATATTCTTCTGGCTTAAAGATGGATCTTGTGAGTTTTCATATGGTAATAGCTGTGGATCTTTCTTTTTCTGTGAACTTCATAACACCTAGAGAAAGGACACACAAACAGAAGGATTTGCCTGTCCTTCCTGGCATGCCAGTGCACCTTTGTAAATATGTATTCCTCAATCTGGACAGCTGTCTCACTACTAAACCAGTCCTCACCTTTCTCTGTAAAGTAATAATCAGGAATGGGGTCCTGCATCCCTTCCCCATCCTGCAACCTTGCCCACTGGTTGTCAAGCATATCTGCATTCCTCTGCATTCCCATCTGTGCTACTGATGCCTGTTGTTGTGGTTTCTCTTCAGAATTCTCAAAATCAGCTACTGTTTTTTTCTACATCACAAATGGTAAAACATAAATAAGATGCTTTGGAAAAGAAAATACAGAAGCCATTGAGACCCACTCAATCTCTTTTGCCTGTTGCCTTTTGTGTCTTTTATTTTTGTCACTTTTGTGGTAAAATACCACCCATATCTGTGCCTGCAGAAGAACACAAGACATAAATGAAACAACATTGGCCTAAAGAAGGTTACCATGCAAGACGTTTGATCTGGAATAATCACAACTCTGTTATGTGCAACAGTTAAAAAGCAAAGTTGTTCAATATTTATCCTCAGAGAGGGCTTGCTGCTGCAGGGGCTTGTCTGTTTAATTAATCTGTTTAATCTATGGTGTGGAGGTGAGACCTTTAACTTGAAAAGATTACAAAAGATTGAATTTATCCTTCTTTCCTCTGTACCTTCCCTGTAACAGTTGAAATAGCAGACTCCCAGGAGGTAGCTGTAGTGTTAAAGCCCTATAAGGATTGACATAGCAGGGAAAAATAAACCATATGCATGAGGAAAGCCAGTGAGTAGCCCCATGTGTGCCAGCTCTCTGGTTTGTTATATTATCTGCCTCCCTCCAAGCCCTGGCTGCAGTGAGATATAGGCTAAGAGAAAGGCATGACAAAATATTTGGCATTTGCATTCAGAGGCCTGTGGAAACTCTGGCCTTGAAGAGATGGTAAATTTGTTCGTAGTAGAAAACTGTGCATGAATCATTCATTTGCTGTGTATTGCCTACTTGCTGCAGGACTCAAGAGTTGGTTTCCTTACAGATTTCCCTACTCCTCACATTGCTGCTCTGCTCTGAGTTGGGTACCTTCTAGTCAGATTTTAATATGGGCCCTGAACAGGTGCTGAAGGGATGTACCTGTGCAGAAGGAAATAGAAGAGCATTAAGGAAGAGTTGTAGAGTGTTTGTTCCCTGCTCCCTCCTTACACCCCGAATATCTCCATAAATTAGGGAAAGAAGGCAGATTCTGAGTGAAGTAGTACTGAGGGGAATTGAAACTTTTATGAGAAGATCTGGTTGGCCACTGAGGAGATTTGTTTTTTAAATTCCTGCTCTGATAATTGATCAGTTTGAACTGATGCTTAAAAACAAAGGCTATCTATGGGAGAAGTAGTTTGGAATATTGATTCCTAAATTCAAATTCACGTCAGGAATTGCCTACAATCAAGCAGTACATATGGTAAGTTGCTTATTTGGCATGAGTGTGAGGATTTTAAAGGAAAGTATGAGGTGTTTCAAAGCATGTGGAAGAGCATGACATCTAATTTAAGAGACTGGCTTGACCATTTTCTTGAAATGTTCTGTATTAACAGAAGCTCATTTTGCTGGGAAAGGGTTAAAGGAACAGTGCTGTGGGAAAGGTGATCTCCTCTCTTAAGTTAGAAGAAAGACCCTGGTTCTCCTGAGGATGACAGCTGAGTGTGTGGGCTGGATGAGTTCTGGGAGGAAAAGAGAGTTTGGAGATCTTGTTGCTCTTCAGGATCTCTTTAAAATAAATTCATACCAAAATAGGATTGCATCTTTGTGCTTTGCAGTTTGTAGAGTTACACATGCAACTTCTGTTGCCTCCAACTCTGAGACTGTGCTTCCTGTGTTTTAGATGTGTTTCTTTGTGTAAAGTTGGCCTAAAATCCCTGTCCACTGATTTTCTATGCTTGGAGGTAGAAAGGGCAGGCACTCGGATCTGCATCAGTCCTGCCCCTGTTGCAATTCAAAAGCACTGAACAACTGCAAAGCCTCGGAGATGAGATGGAAGGAACTGATCTGAGGAAACACAGGTAAGGTATTCTGGAAAGAACCTGTCCTTGGAAGTCTTTAAGTTGATCCTTGCCGGAAGTGCTCAATTCTTGTGATGGAGGGTGTGTTCTAATGCTGTTTGCTCCCCAAGAACAGGAAAAAGGGATTTTTCTCAGATGAATTGTCTCAGGGAAGTAAGATGAGTAAATACAAGGGAACCTACAGTTTTTACAAGAGTGAAAGGTTATGCTAAAGTTAGTGGAGGAGCCTAGATTTAAGCTACACAGATTCTAATTCTGACTATCTGTACAGCGTAGTTGTGTCTTAAGCTGGCATGCTTTATTTTTCCCACAGTAGCCACCCAGCCCAGGTTAACACTTACTCTGCTTGAGAGCATTCCCTCTTGCACCTACAGAGAATACAACATGGATATGCCTGCACAGCAGTAGCCTGAGGAGCTGTGGGAGCACAGAGCTCACTGTAGGCTGATTTACCCATTCACTCAGTATCTCTACAGTGTGCTTCTGTGACAGCAGTCTAGACATACCCATGTTGGTATAAGTCACCTTTATGAAAGTCTAACTACACACACTAGGGCTTTTACTGCAAATAAACTGTCTCTCTGTTTAAAGATCTAACCAACAGAGTCATATCATGCATGCTGTTAAAATTTGTAGACGACACCTACAAAATATTGTGCAGAGCATTCAGTGAAAGCATGCTTTCTTGTTTTGTTTAATTTGAAAACTCGTTAGGCAACACAATTATTACTGGTTTATTAGAGGACTTAGAAGGTGGCACTTTAATGTAAAACTGACAAGTGAGAATTCATGTTGTAGAACTCCTTCATGGCCATTTCCAGTTTCCATAGCAATGGCAGTAAAAGCTAGGTAAGGAAAATGGAATTTTTAAAAGCAGTCAGCATTTCTATGTTACCTTTAAAAGGTAAATTTCCATAGAAATGCAGCACCTGAGGACAGAAATTACCGAGGAATCTCAGTACTCTATTCTAGCAAAATGCACGGTGATTGCTTTTCTGGTGAGGAGACAAAGGAACAGCTTTACCTTCAGTCCCTGCCCTCTGTGTGAGAGAAGAGATGAGGTTGCTTCATGCCTCAGTTTCCCCCTTTTTGTAAATAGGGGATAATACAGCTCCCTGTGTAGGGCATAAGCCTCAATTTTTTCATAATCCTAGTCATTAAAGCTCTATGGGAGCTATAAAAGAAGAACTCTATGACTGTGTGGGACAGAGTGAATGGATAGATGCTGGAGTGGGACTTATTCTAAGTTGCTCTTGTATTAGTACTAATAGCTTTATGTTTTTCTGCCTCTCTTTCCATCCATATTGCTTTGCTTTTCTTCTCATCTTGCTCTCCAAGACCTATGAGGCAATGACAGTCTCCATGTTTTTATTTGTATCATATTTTTCCTGGAATCCTCTTTCCTCTTATGACTTCTTAGATGACTTCATAAAAATAGAAATCCAGATAAATAAGTTCTGAGTATTCTTGTTCTGAAATCTTTAGACTGTAAATTTGGACCCATGAGGACATGCATTTTACACAACCTACCTGGGAAATGAAGCTTTACTTTCAAAGTAATAAACGACAAAGTTAAATATTGGCTTCATGACTAAAAGCTGTTACTGTTGTGGATTTGTGTATACTTGTGTATTCCAGTGATGAACACCATAAACAGGAGTTGCTAATTCATTATTCAAAGTGGGAATTCATCAATGAGCAGCCAGTGAGGCATGGAGCCACATGAAGAACTACGAGACAAAGTATTGGAAATCTGTTTGTCAAAGAAATGCAGTTTGGTTTACTTTGAGAGTAAGCTGATCCTGTGGGGAAAAGATGTGCTTAGCAAAGATTTGTATCTTTATACTTACCTCTAAATGGGAAGGGAGCAAGTTCAGATCCCATGGGCACCCTGAATTTTGAAACTTCCTGTCAGTGCAGTGCTATGTTCTTTATTGCTGTCTTTCAGCACAGTCTCCAGTCCTCCTGCCCCAACCCTCCAGGCTGGAGCAAAAAAATTCAGCCACAAAGATAAAAGAATAGTTATAATAATTGGTTACCATCCTCCAGGAGTCCCAGCATTACAGCAACATTTTTGTGCATCCTTGTGGGCAGCAGGGAAATGCTGAGCCAGGGATCTTGAGTTTCATTCCCAGCAATATACCCTGCCAGGCACAGAGACTTCCCCCCTAATTTCTTTCATCTATTCCTGACCTCCACTCTCCCCTCTGACTTGTTTCTTGGGCCCTTCATTTCATTCACAGTCACAGATCCTGTCAAAACCCCTTCCTCTTTTTGTTCCCTTTATCTTTCCTAACTCAAATATCCTTGTCAAAATCTGGCAGTTGAAACTTTCAGAACAATCCCCTCGCCTAACTGACCTGGCACTGTTCACAGCCTGTTCTGATTCCAGCAGGCTGTCCTTTGCTCCTTGTCTAGGCATCAGAAGAGGCAACTTTCTTCCTGGTGTAGTTTGCAGCAGGAAAGAGCTGCAATTTCAGGAAAACAACGCTCTTTCCACCCCACGCTCCCAAAGATATGGTAGCACCCTAAATATTCTAGTGGTGGGGGGTTTTTTTGCAGGTATCCAGATACAAAATAAATATAACTAAAAAAATAAAAGAGTTGTATCTTGCCCAAACCTGAACAAGCAGAAGTCACGCCCCTGATAGAAGCTGTCTGCCTCTCCCTGCCACTTTCATGTCCTTGCAGATCTCATTGCAGACATGATCTGTAAAGTTGATGTGGACTTCTAGCTTGTGTGTCTACCAGTTAGTGTGTTCCTTTTAACCTGTTTTTTTCTGAGAAAGTGTGATTCTATTCTGATGTGATTATACTGTGTGTCTGGGCATTTGTCACCTTCTGTTCCAGCACCCAAATGACTTTGGCTACTTAAGAGGTGTGAAGGACCCTGAACTATTATGGTCTGGCACATTTTTAGGAAATGGATGCACTGATAGAAGAGGGAAGCCCAAATAAGTGCCTCTATCAAAGGGAAGGAAGAAAGGCAACACCAGAGAAACCACACATGAGACAGTCCCAAGGAACTTGTTCCTGTAACTTAAGCTGCCACAAGAAGTACTTGTTCTGCAAGTACTCTTTTAAGAAATGATTGGACAGTTTTTTCAGAAGTTTCCTCATAGAAATTGTCCTAAGACAGTCATGATGGCAAAGTGCAAATCCATTGAAGTCTGGCAAAGCTGCATTGGGCTGCAAAGTTGAGCAACTGATTGTTAATGATGCCACCAGCCCATTCCCACTAATATCTTTTAAATGTGCAACAGAGGCTGTACTAATCTAGTCACAGTAATTTACAAGTTGAAACCAGCCCAGATTAACAAGATTGCTTGAGAATAGCATAACTAGGAATTTGCCAATGAAAGAAATAACCTAAAGGAACGATTTTCAGTAACTACTGAACACTGCAGTGCCAATTAACCTGGCACAACATGTCCTACAGCTCTTGTTTTAGCTTGCTTTTTTGTTATTCACTGGAAGAATGCACACTCCTTCCCTACCAGCTGGAACTGGATCTCTCTGCCACCTTCACATCACTCTGCTGGGAACAAGGTAAGATAAATAGTAAATGTATGTCACTGCGTAGCAACCAACGTGATTAAATGCAGTATATGCCAAGTCTGTTATTGGCCTGGAAAGTTCATGGTTCCTCCCAGGACTGGAGACTTCAGCCAAATATTACAGTGATACTTGGAAACAGGAGGGAGGAATCTATTCCCTCAAATGTCTTCTCTAACAATGGAGTCCTGCGAGTCCTGTAGGCCCACCTGAGTCTAACATGTGCTCTCTTGGCAAGGTACAAAGGTGGTACAGAAATGAAAAGGGTGCTTGGGGCTGGGTTTTTCTCTTGTTGACAATGTTGGTCATTTTCATTGAGAGTGTAGGGGCTGTCCCTGTGTTCATGTAAAACTCTTCTTTGCTATATTGTCCACAAAAAACCTCTGAGTTGTAACAAGCCAGCTGATATTCTGAACTACTGCCTACACTGCTGACTAATACTGTCTTGTTTTCTGTCCTTACCTTGTCTTTTTTCCCCCCAATAAAATCTCTTGAACTTAATTCCTGATTCAAAGAAGTTATAGTCTCTGTCCTTCTGTGACTACAGTGATCCAGGACAAACATAACAAGAGCAAACTGATACAGAGGAGAGTTTTTGTTTGAACTCTGAATGTAGGAAAGGATGAGAAATACAGAGGAAGCTGAAAGAGAAGGATTGAGCACAAAGATGTTTGAAATGAGTCCTGCTGAAAAAGGCTAAAGAAATAATTGCCTAATGATGCTGTAGACATCTGTTTCAGAACAGGCAGCAGGTGTTGCATGTAATGAAAGCAAGGACTTGCACTGTTTTATTTTCTGCAATTAGAAAGCAGGGGAGGAAATGAGGTCAGGAAAAATACAGTAACAGAACATTTAGCATAAACAGCTGGACAAATTTACATAGAGCACAGCAGTATTTATATGCTCTTCCTCTGCCTTCCTTACACTATCCTTGAACAGTTCTGTTCTGCAGAGTATTTTGTCCTTCCTAAAAGACCAATGCTTTGGGTGCTCAGAGTTAGATGCTAAAGTGGAAGTTGGCCACCAACATGCCTTTGAGGACCAGAATGTTCAGGATAATGTAATTGTCACACAGACGTTGTCATGAACTGATGAGAATGATCCTCAAGGTAAAGCTGCCCTTGTCTCACAGGTGATTTTTGTGCCTCAGTCACTGGAAGAGCGGCTGAGAAAGAGTCCATTCGTGAAATGGTTCTTTAGGCTTGCATTCCTGGTGCTGCATGGCCAGGGCTTAACACATGTCTGGATCTAAATAAATGCATGGAATTATGTGGATGGTGTGTCCACTGCTCCAAGCTGAAAAGCACACCTGCATCAGGCCCTGGTAGAGAAACTGTAACGTCGCTTTCCACGGGGCATTTTTTGTTTGGGGATGATTTCACTTCTTGTTACAAGCAATTAACGTGTTGCAGGACATTTTATTTTTCAAGCATCTCCACTGCTACCCTACAAAGTGTAAGCCCCTAAACTATTTGTGTCTACCCATGGGATGATGTTGCTGTTGAGGAGATCCAAAAGTGCTCTTCCTACAGAAGTCTCTCAGTTAGGAAAACCACTTTGCTTTTGCATGAAGGTAACAAAACAAAACAAAAAATTAATGGACTCCTCTGCTGAGTGGCAGAGGTCAGGTGTTACAGATTCTCCTTACAGTGCCAAGCTTGTGTGCTTGTCACCTATGTTCAAACTGCAGTTCCATGAGCAACTTTTCATAAGGTTTCATTTGTACTTTTTTATAGTTCACAGTCTGTCAGTCAAATGTTTTCTGGTTTGGATATTGGCAGATAAATTCTTCTACTTTCTCCAGGGACTGTGCTGCCAAATAAAATTACTGTTTGGTTTCAGAAGCAGTTGAAGGGGTAGAAAGAGTGAACAAGGAAATTCAAATTTTAAAAGGGGTTGGTGGAAAATTTTAAATCTTGGTGTCCCTGTATGTATACATAGAGGTAACATGGGAAGAAAATGCAAAAACTATTTTTTCCTCCACTGACTTTATTTTAACAAGGCCCTGTTTTCAATTATGTAGATTACCATGTTTTTTGCAGAGGATAAGGCAGAAATCAGTCTCAAAATGTGCTATTTTGAGAACAGTGAGAGTGACTGAAGTCACGGACAGCATCCAGGAAGAAAACCTGAGGGATCCCAATCCAACCTGTGATCAGTTTGGTAAACTTCAGCTGTCTCAAACATAAGCCTGACACATATATCATAAATAAAGTGTGACTTGGGCTTGCTTTATTTTTTTTAAGCACTTCAAGAGATATCTACATAGCCTCTGTAAAACTGGAAAAGTAAAAGGTGCACATGGATGAAAACCAGTGTGCAACATGCTGCTACCATCCCAAACAGCGTGCAGGGCACATACCACAGTGGGAAATCCTTCATCCACAACTAAGATAGGACTGAAAAATAATGTTAGTTGTGAAAGGGTTAAACTGTAAGATAGTTGCTTCAAGGAAAGGATAATCTATAATTTAAGTCCAGAGGGTGAAGCAGCTCTTTCATAATGTAAGTAAAAGCTGTTCTGCCGTTGGAAAAGCATGTACACTGCCTGCAGAAGGAATGATTATTTTGGTTTTTCCATTATACTAGATTGCACAGAGGGGCTGACAAAGCAGCACTCTCTGGTGAGGAGGCTGGGAAGGGAAGGGGCACAAAGATATTGTGCTAGAGGAGGGGGGAGCTGCTCTGCCAGCCCTGCTGCTGGTTCCTTCAGCTGCCTTCTACCATATTAGCTGGGCCTTTTTATCTCCAGAGTGAATTTCATTTGAAGGGCAGTAATCTCCCCAGAAGATGAAATGCAATTGGCTTTAAAAAAAATAAGAAAAAAGGTCACACTGTGCTTTGTTTCAGAGTTTGAGATTTGAATGCCAGACAGGCTCTACCATTCCTGTCATTCCTATCAAAAGCTGTATATGCTGAAACACTGAAGTGGAAGGACTGCATGGAAAGCAGCCTTTTTAAGAAGCTGAGGTTTTGTAAGTACAGAAGCTGAGATGGGAGTGTAACAAAGGCTCTGTGTTGTGCTGTTGCACATCAGAGCCAATAAAACCCTAAGGGGCACATCTCTAGTACCATGTCTAGCAGATTATGAATGCAATTCAGTTGCCAGTAATGAGTTGTGTGGCTAATCTGTCATGCACAGCACTGCACAGTTCCCCTTCCCCCAAGGGGCTGAGCTCATGGCATTTTACTTCCCCCCAGGGTGCTGAGCACTGTTAGAGCCTCTTCAGTTAGCGGGACAGGAAAACACTGTGTTCCACCTGGCTGCCCAGCCAGAAAACAGAAAGGAAAATCATCTTTAACAACAACTCCAGCCGCAACAGACAGGGTTGTTAGACCCCAGTGTGGTTAACATTCAGGGGCAGTTACCTATCTACAGTGACATGCCATGAATTAATAGGATGCATTAGAAATGGCCCTAATGGAGCACAGAAAAGCCTGTCCCCTGTTTTATTTTCTCACTGATTTAACGATCCAAGTGTTTTCAATTTACAACTCAAATGCTTATTTACAAAAAATATGCCAGCATGACAGAGTCCTCTTGAAATATGAAAACTCAAGTCATGCTCCAGCTCTGACAACACCACACACACACACATTCTGTCACGCATCAGCTTTTGCTGTAATAGGAGCAGAGTCCAGGCTGCCGGGCTGTAGCTGCAGTAGGTTTGTGAGGCTAATGTGATTACCTGTTTGTTCAAAAAAAAAGCAAAATAAAAAAGAATCTTTGCCCAAATACCCACCTAGCAAAAGAGCAGGAAAAAGCTTTTAAAAATAGCTGGCTTATTTCAGCCTTCAGAAGTTGAATTTCCCAGGGTGTTCCTCAGGTGAATTTTATCAGCAGCATGAGTCTTTGAAGGTGAGTTATTAAATCAGCAGTTAATGCTTATATTAATATATGTGTTAAAATTGTTATAATGGCAGTGATATTCCCATGCAATGATAGGACTTCGGTAATGGGGGCTTTAAGAAAAAAAAAGTAAATACTAGGAGTTTTAGCACTAACATCTCTAAAGTTAGTTATTTTCCTACGAATTCACCATGTCTTGACCTCGTGTTCATGGCCCTGGTCAGGTACAGGCTGTTCTGCACGTGGGGCCAGCCAGGAGCCCAGCCTGCCGTGCTCCTCACTGCATACCCAGCCTTGCTTTCATTCAGTCCCAGCAGCCAGAGCCTGGCTCTCCAACACAAGGCTGGGAAGTGCCGTCAGCTTCAATTTCCCAGCTGCTGCCTAAGACAGGAGCAGATTTTCCCAAGCCTGCAGCATAATAAGGGGGTTTGGTTATTTTTCTGCCAGCTTTGTAATACTTGGAGATCAGAGTCCCGCTAGACTGGGTGTTGTACATGTTTTAAAAGAACTATCCATGCCCCTGGCAACACACAGTTTTCCTGCATGCATGGACAGATGCAGCAAACAAACAAGGAGAGCAGGAGGTGGCCGTGAGCACAAACCCATCAGATGATGGAGGAGGAGGGAGACAGAGGGAAAAGGGCTGGCCAGGCTTCACAGGTGGAGAGCATTGTTTTGAACAGAGGGAAGGTGAACAGTGGACCAGATGCCGTGAAAGAACAGGGTAGACACCAAAGGGACACAAACCCCAAGGCACTCGTTTCAGGTTTGGTTGAAATTGAAGCTCCTTCCTTAAAAGAGCAGATGAGGAGAGTATCAGTACAAAGATGCCAGTTAGAGAGAAGGTCAGGAAGAATGGGGCAGGATGTTCGGAGAACAATGTGTTTTGTCTCTCTCCCTCACAATGACATGTTTTGAAAGCTGTTTTAAAACAAACCCTGAGCATTTTCAACAATGGAGGGGACCCTTTATTCTTTTTTTTTTTGACAGGGTGACAGGAGAAGGGGATGGAATGTGTGATGTATATTGTTAATGGTTCACAGGGAAGAGGCATCCAAGACCCAAAAGACTGGTCACACCAGGAATATTTTTATCAATGGGTTATTTGAATATTTACATTTTGAAGAAAGAATCTTCTTTGTTTGCTCTGCACACCAGGGACTTCTTGGCCAGTCTAAACAGCAAAGGTTTCTAATGTAAATAATTGTTCTTCTGCCTTGTGTCATGCATGAGAATTAGAGGTGGGGAGTGCCTCAAAGAAGAGAAGACGGTGCCTTGAAGAAGATAAGGCACACCTCAAAAGTGGCAATGTAAGTGGGTACATGAGGTTTTCCCCTTTTTCACCCTCCCTGTCTCGTGTATACCTGTGCACATCCTGGGTTGGGATGCTGGGATTTTAGAGTTTTATATCAGGTCATTTATTTTGGTAAACTGTGTATATTTGCTGAGGAAGGAGGAGAAGGCTGGCTCACAGCATCTGTCCTTGTCATGCCAGCAGATAACTGGTTCCCCCCTGGCAGTAGTTGATAGCTTGTGCACTGATGGGGCTGCTCCTGCACTTTTTTCTTTTTTTATTTTAAATTCCTTAAGCTGCTTGTGGAAACCTGCTATGGTTTGAAAACAGCCCCTTCTAATGCCAGCCTCCTGGCCCAAATACCTAAAGCTTTGTGATGCTGGTGTCCGTCTCACGATTGTTGTTGCAGGGCCAGTAACATTGCAAAAGTTCTGATTCAGAAATTTTGCCTGGAGCACGTCATAGGAAATCACTTTGAGACGGACCATTCTGACTGTGAAGAGCTTATTTCGTCAGGAGCTGGTCCTCTTTGCACTCCTGGGCTGGCAGGTCTTGAGCCGTCGGCAGCACTCTGGAATCTTAATGGAAAATCTGCACGGGCTGCTATTCAAGAGACTTCAGAGCTAGGAGAGATCTTAGTAACTCCAGTTAATTTGGTGAATAGCTAATGAATGTCATGAAACAAGCCAAGTGCTGGAAGATCACATTGAAGTTCCCATTTCTGATGTAAATCTAAAATAATCATATTTAGGTAATGAGGCATTATTGAAAAGGGGAAAAAAAAAACCCTGAAATTTCTGGGGCAAACTCTTCTTGGACTAGGACTGAGGAAGATGATACCCATTTACCTGTGCATGTATATACAAAGAGCCGAATTAGGTTTATAGCTCGTGAAGTCCTCATAACAGAAGGTCTGTGCAACCTTCCTCCAGCTCAGACCCCTGTGTGTCCCCGCGGGACAGGGCACTGGGGACCTTCCCAAGCGGTGCTCGGCCTTGAGCTCCCAGCTGGAGCCTGGTGGGCGCGGGCTCGGCCCTTCCTTCGCTCGCGGGTTTCCGCCGTGACCTTGGCCGGCCGCTCGGGGAGGGTATTTCGGACCCTTCTGCAGGGATGGAGGGCCCTGGGACATCCCGCGCTCCCCCTTCCCCCGGGGTCTGCTCCAGGCCGGGCCGCGGTGTCTCGGCAGAGAGCGGGGGCTCTGCCCGGGCGCGGGGCGCTCCGGGAGGGAGCGGGGCGCCCGGGGGAAGCCGCCCACCATCGCCGGCACAAGGGGGGCGGTGGCTCCCGTCCCCTCCCGCCCCGTCCCGCCGGAGCCNCCGGGGCAGCGGGCAGGGAGCGGAGCCGGGCTGGGCTGCCGTGAGGGGGAGCCGCCGCCGCGGCAGGGGCGGAGCCGACAGCGGGGCATCCTCCCTCGCCTGTCTCCCTGCCGCCCGCCCGGCATCGCCGCGGCGGAGGGTGCTGCCAGCGCCGGCAGGGAGCGGAGGAGCCCCGCCGCGGGTGCGCCAAGATGTTGTCCTACAGCGTGCTGGACGCTAACGTGGTGGACGTGGAGAAGCGGAGAAACCCCTCGAAGCACTACGTGAGTGCCGGCGGGGCCCGGCGAGGC